>VRLP01000814.1:0-177415 GCA_009660295.1 Lophius piscatorius | reverse complement strand
GGGGGGGGGGGGGGGGGGGGGGGGGGGGGGGGGGGGGGGGGGGGGGGGGGGGGGGGGGGGGGGGGGGGGGGGGAAGGAGCCTCGCTGAGAGAAGAGAAGGAAAACTGCGATTGATATAAATGGAGGGAGAATGTTTCTGCCGCTCTGCTGCGAGAAAAAGGCTTAGTGGAAATGATTATCGGTGAAAGCTAAATTGGCAATCTGCCCCTTCTGGTCTGTCGGCGACTCGGACTTTCTGGCCCAATCCTCCTCCCCTTCTTCCCCCTTCTTCCCCCTTCTTCCCCTGTCTGAACTCCCCCAACCCTGTTTCCGCCATATCTTCCCTCTGATTGTTCTTACCTGACGGCTTCTGGGTCCACTGGTTCCGTGAGTAGTTGCCGATTTGGATCCGGTGCTAACTTCCGCCGACAGGTTCCGTCTGAGCAGCTGTGTGAGGTGTTTTATCTGAAGGTGGGCTACGTCATGTGATCTGAGCAGTTTTCCTTAACAAGCCAATAGACATGGAGTTTTTCTACTGAGGATAATCAAAGGGAGAAGGTGAGCACAAGAATGTCTGGTCAGAACCTCAGAACCGTTCTACTCAGACTCATAACAATGTTTCCAGCAATAAGTGAACTGAACTCTCCAGAAATGTTCTCTCCTCCACGTCACAGACCTTCACCGGTGGTCCTCCTCCACGTCACAGACCTTCACCGGTGGTCCTCCTCCACGTCACAGACCTTCACCGATGGTCCTCCTCCACGTCACAGACCTTCACCGATGGTCCTCCTCCACGTCACAGACCTTCACCGTTGGTCCTCCTCCACGTCACAGACCTTCACTGGTGGTCTTCCACCTTTCCAGTGTCTTCATTCATTCATCAAAAAAGAAGTTGTTGGTTCTGACCCACTTTTGTTATGTGTAGTTATCCTTATAATCAGCAAAGAGAAAAAGAGTTTGATTTGACAGAATTCCAATAATGGACGTTCTTGTTTTTAATGATTTGTCTGGAAGCCCTCCATGTGTCAGATCAGAGAAGTGGGAGCAGAAGCTGCAGATGTTTCCTCAGGCTGTCAGTCACTGAGATGTTTCCATTGATGAAGAGTTCCTCCTTCCTGCCTGAATGCTTCAACTTCTCTCTTTGCTTCACCTTCGTCTCTGTCTCACTTTAAACACGGCGGTGTTCATCTCATCCTCTTCCATGAGGATTCCATCTCCATCTCTCTCCTCTGTGTCTCTTTCTGCTTTGGATCCTGGTTCCCCTTCACCTCTGAACCCGCTCCGTGTGCGGCTGACCTCATCCCTGCAGAGGGAGGCGGGTCGGGTCATGTTTATTTCAGTGCCTGTCAGTCACCGAGACCTTTGACCTCCCTCCTCACACTTCTGTCTCTTCTCATTCCTCCTCCTGCTCCCACTGAAGCTTCTCCTTATCTCTGATGGAGGTTCTGGCCTCCTGCTGCTGCTTCTTCTCGTCAGACCCCTCCCCTCTTGTTACCTCCTCCTGATGGACGCCAGCGCCTCTCACACAGCTCGCCAATGCCGAGACCGGTGCCGTCTGATTGGGCCTCATTTACCTCGCCGTAATCCCACTGACTAAACCAAAACCAAATAAATACGATCCACAATGACGTGACATAGAAAATAAAATTTAAAAAACAAACATGCGTTTTGGAATGTTGAAGTCTCAGGACATCTGAGGTGGAGCTCAAACATCTGGAAGGAGCTGCTGCTAGAATCCTTCTTCATGCATGGATGGGATTCTGCCCCAGAGGTTCAGGCATCTGATTAGATCCTGAACCACATCTTAGGGGAGCAGACCCCCAGGTAGACCCGAGAACCTGCTGGAGGGATTACACGCGTCAAGATAGGCCTGGGAAGTGTTGGGATGTGACCCTAACCCCACCCTGGATGACTGTAAGAAAAAAGTGCAGCTGTGTAAATAAACCCCCCCCCCCTTCTATAGAGCGTCATTAAAATAGCATTCAGGGGGGTCCAGCGTTGGAGAAGCTTCCCCTCTGGCTCTGGTTTGGTTGTGTGGAACCAGACGGTGGAGGAGGTATTTAAATGTCGGAGGATATTTGTGTATCTGTGTGAGGTCGGAACTGCTTCAGGTGGTTTTCAGTCGCTCGGCTGTTCTTCCTGTGAAATGTAGTTTTTTATTAGCGAGCGTCACAAGTAATGCTTCTCTCTCTCTCTCCGTCTCTCTGTCTCTCTCTCTCCGTCTCTCTGTCTCTCTCTCTCTGTCTCTCTCTGTCTCTGTCTCTCTCTGTCTCTGTCTGTCTCTGTCTGTCTCTGTCTCTCTCTCTCTGTCTCTGTCTCTCTCTCTCTGTCTCTCTCTCTGTCTGTCTCTCTCTGTCTCTCTCTCTGTCTCTCTCTCTCTGTCTCTGTCTCTCTCTGTCTCTCTCTCTTTCTCTCCCCGTCTCTCTCTCTCTCTCTCTTAGCATGATTGAGTGGCAGTTTTCACAATAGGCTCCTCCATAAAACAGCGAGACTTTGTTCTCCTTTAACATTCAAACAGTGACGACATTCATGGCTTAAAAATCTGAACCTTTTTGACCGTGAGTTTGTTTTTGTGAAAAGATAGATGGATAGAATCTTTATTAATCCCCAATAGGGAAATTTAGTTACACCCCTTGACAACGCATCCCGTCTTAGATGAGGAGATTTCAGCTGATGATTAATTGTCCTTAACATAATTGCAATTAACTATTTAATTGTCCTTTTTTTTTAATCATAGTATTTCCTCATTATTCCTTCGGCTAGTTCTGCAGGAGTGTGTTGCTCCTTTAAGAGCCTCTGTGTGAGTGAAGGTGGGGGAGGAGTGGGGTGATGTGCTGTAAGGTCTTGGTGCGGGTCAGAACCCCTGCAGCTGAGTTCTGCACCAATTGGAGTCTGACTAGTACACCTGCAGATTTAACGACTGATTATAGTCCCAATGTTAGGAGGACAACCTCCTGCAGGAGCTGAGATCTGCTCTAGGAGATGGTGACCTCGGCAGGCGTGTTGGTTTCCTCGCCGCACAGCTGATTCTAAAACCAACATCCAACGCCATCGGCCGGTTTTGGCGCACTGGATTGTGGTTTTGTGGCTGTGTGAGCGTCAGGATAGACATTACAGCATGAATGCAGAACTTTTTTCATAAAGTAAAGGAAAAACTGTGTGAGTTCCAACACATACACACACATAAACAGACACACACACACACTTACATACACACACATAAACAGACACACACACACTTACATACACACACACATAAACAGACACACACACACTTACATACACACACATAAACAGACACACACACACATACACACACATAAACAGACACACACACACTTACTTACACACATACACACTCAAACACAAACTCCAACACACTTACACCCATGCACACACACACACACACACACTTACACACGCAAACATACACACAAACACACACACACATATACATTAAAAAACACACACATACATAAACGCACACACACACGCACACACATTCACATAAAATGACTCACCATTAAGTAAACCAGCCTCTTTCTCCTGCCTTTAGATCGGGGGGCTTAAACTCAATCACAGAGGGGCCCAAAATTAAAAATGGAGACCTCATCATCGAGGACGGAACAGAACTCAAATTAGCCAAATATAATCAGTGGTATTATGACAATTGTATTCGTATTGTTATTTTATAGAACTCTGAACAAACCAGTGGAATAGAAAATACTCAAATTATAGATTAAATTCAAAACAGATCAGCCTCACTAGTTTTTACGTCTCCCTTCTTATGTCAGCAGTTTCACAGAATCATTATCAATGAGTTTTTATTCACAGGCATCAACAGCCAGAAAAACTCAATTTCACAAATTAAATCTCAAATCAATCGGTTCTTAATCAACAAAAATACTTTTAATGACTCGTGGACTGATTTAGCCGTTTTTTTTCATTTGTCACATTTAAACAGTAAAAGTCGACTGTTGCTCCTCAAATCTGGTTCTGCTGCCAGGAGCAGCTACTCCTCAGAAAAACAGTGAGTTGTAAGAACAGGCTACAGGTGCGTTTCGCTGATGTAAGCATTAAATATAAGCAACTTAATCTGTTTCCTGTTTTCAACCCGACAGCTCTGACACGTTTTTACTCTCTCATTGATTGACGCGGCGATTTTATTGTAAAAATGAGATATTCCATCACGGGCCTTGACTTTGACACGTGCTTCCGATCCTACGATGCTGGTATGAACCGTATCCCAACATGTTTGTGGGTTAAGTATGGAATCTGGGGGATCTGGTTGCACACAAACACTAAAGAAGTGTATTCATAATCCCATGTTTTCAAACACATGAGAGATGAGAGTAGCTTGACAATCAGTTTCCTTGTCCTTCCCTGTTTCCCCTTCCCTCTCTCCCTCTCTCTCTCTCTCACTCTATTTGGCTCGATTTACCATCCTGTCAGCGCGCTGATGCCCTCATTTCAGGCTGACTATGTAAATATTATTAGTGAATCTGAGATGAGATGGTGTTCCCTGGCGGATCTCCCGCTGCCGTTTCTCCCAGCGATCTGTCACACAGGCCGACGTATAATCTATCACCCTGCCACGTTGCTCCCTCTTCCCTCCCCTCTCTCTCCCCTCCTCTTCTGGGTGCCAGCCTGGTAGATGCAGGCATGTCAGCATCCACCTGACACACCTGTAGCTCCCTGCTCCTAATTTAGCACCTCTGCAGCTCCAGGAAATCACTGCTGCCGGCAAAGACAAGACTTCTTTGAACAGGTTGAGGCTCGTTAAGCAGCGAGCGTCGGGGGTGTTCAATCAAGAAGTCTTACGTTCTTAGTCCTTTGAGAAAATGCGTCAAAACACAGAAATGTGGATAATCAGGATAGGAATACACTTTTCATTTTGTTGTTCGTATTGGCAGAATCTATATTTTCAACAATTCAAAGACATCGGTTTTTAGTTAATTTGTTACTTTTCTCTGGCATTATTATTTTGAGGAAAGAATCATTTTGAAAGGTAGTGCCAAGAAATGAGATTAAAAAAGTGGGAGTTCATGGCATTAGCAAAGATATAACACAGATATAAAAAGGTTATAACACGGCTACAACACGGATACAACACAGACACAACACGGATACAACACAGACACAACACTGATACAACACAGACACAACAGTTATAACAGATACAACACAGAAACAACAGTTATAACACAGGTACAACACTGATACAACAGTTATAACACAGATACAACACGGATACAACACAGACACAACAGTTATAACAGATACAACACAGACACAACACAGATTCAACAGTTATAACACAGGTACAACACATAAAGCACAGATTCAACAGTTATAACACAGGTGCAACACAGGTGCAACACAGGTGCAACACAGACACAACAGTTATACCACAGGTACAACAGTTACAACACAGGTATACCACAGGTACAACAGTTATACCACAGATATAACACAGACACGACAGTGATAACACAGACACGACAGTGATAACACAGACACGACAGTGATAACACAGACACAACGGTTATAACACAGACGCAACAAAGACACAACGGTTATAACACAGACGCAACACAGACACAACGGTTATAACACAGACGCAACGGTTATAACACAGGTGCAATACAGATGCAACGGTTATAACACAGACGCAACACAGACACAACGGTTATAACACAGACGCAACGGTTATAACACAGGTGCAATACAGATGCAACGGTTATAACACAGGTGCAACACAGACACAGCGGTTATAACACAGGTGCAACACAGACACAGCGGTTATAACACAGGTGCAACACAGACACAACGGTTATAACACAGACGCAACAGTTATAACACAGGTACAACACAGATACAACAGTTATAACACAGGTACAACACATACACGACAGTTATACCACAGTTACAACAGTTATAACACAGACACAAAAGTGTCTGACTAACACAGATACGAGATACAGATTTGTAATTTCCTTTAATTTGATAATTTGAAATAGCTGTAATAGCCTCTTTTTCCTTTTCTTATTCTTTATTTAAAAAGTTTCTGGCAAGCCAGAAAACCTTTCCATCGTCCCTCCCCTGTAGGGGGGCTTCTTATCGGCACTTGTGACATGACGCGATAAACAACAAAGGACTGACACGGTCAGACGGCCAGCAGTCCTGAGGCACATTTACAAGTTTGAATCGGGCTCAAATCCTACGGCGTATGCCCGGCTTTAGAGAAGAGATGACAGAAAAAAGGAAAATCCAGGGGGATGACTTCATCGCCTGATCAGCAGCTGCAGTGACTTCATGCAGATGTTGGATTCACAGCTGGAGCACGACTCTAAGAGCCTGGAGAAATCGTGACTAAAACTCCAGAGTGGATCCGTACGCCTTCACGCTCTGGAGGGTGTGAACGTCATTCACGGAGAGGCTGTGATCAATGACCTGCTGTTTTTGTGAGTGTGTGTGAGTGTGTGTGAATATGTTTTTCTCGCGGATAAATGGCGGCGTGTTTGTGCACGGCTTCTTGTCACGCTGATAACATAACGTGTTGCTTGAACTTCCATTTTTGTTTTAATGAGGCCTGCCTCTTTAGGAAACACTTGCTCTGTTTGTTTCCTTACTTTTCAATTAGGAGGCAGCGCCTCAGGACATGCAACAACACACACACACACACACACACACACACACACACACTGTGTGCGTGTTTGTTATTGATAAGATATCTCTACGTGTGAAAATAAAGGAGAAAGATTACATGCTGCTTTTTTCCTTCTATCTGTATATGAATCTATTTGCATTGAGTTCGTGTGTGTGTGTGTGTGTGTGTGTGTGTGCGTGCGTGTAGCTGAATGATTGCGTTTCTCTCTGCTATCAATCAGAACCAACGCCGCATGTACTAATTACAGTGTTGTATGATGATTTATGAACAAAGCGGCAGCAGCTTAGTCACAAGCCCCTCTGCCGCCGCCGCCGCCGCCAAGCCTTTGGTTCAGACCCTCAAACGCCTCGTTCACGTTTGTGTCTGCGTGTGTGTTTCTGATTAACATATAAGACGCTTACCCAACCGATGGCTGGATTTTCTCTCTACGGAGAACCAGCCAAAACAAAACAGTTTTATTCTTTTGAGCTCTTGGTTGGCAAAAGAACGCGGTCCTTTGGACGGATAATGAGCGGTTTGGACTTTAACTGCACTAAAACTCAACTCTTTGATGGCGAACCGCACTTAGACAAATAGAAAGTATAATTTCCTACAATCTGTCAATTATTTTGGACTTATTAGGAAAACGCACATTTTTTTAAGTTATATTAAACACAAGCTATTATTAATAATCTATTAATTTAAAAAGCACTAATTAAGTCAATGCGACAGAAATTAAATTAATTTTGTTTATTAAGAGGATATTATCTATCCTTGAAAATGTTTTCAAAATTCTTATTATTGTATTGTCTCCCTGTTGTTATTAGAGTATTAACCTTTGACCTCACAATGATTAAAGGGGAAATTGCAAGTTTCAGGGAAACATGTTTACGAACCAGTCGTAAGTCAAAGCCCTCGATCTACCGGTCCGTCTAAGTTCTCACCCAATCTCTCTGATTGGTCATGAGCTCTAGGCAGGGAGACCCAAAGAATGAGGTCAAGGATACAAGCGGATGAAATGGGCTTCCTTCATGGACTCAGCATTAGAGATAAGGTGAGAAGGAGCTCGGAGTGGAGGTGCTGCTCCTTCAGGTCTGAAGGAGCCGGTGAGATGGTTCACCATCTGGTCAGGATCCTCCGGACCTCCCTGAGGATGTTTTTCAGGCAGGGAACGCCTTAGGGTCCCCCCAGAATGAGCTGGAGAGTATTGCTGGGGAGAGGGAGAGCTTACAGAATGAGAAATATTGTAATCAATGCTTTCCAGATGAAAATGCATTTAAAAAAAAAAAAAAAAAACTGAATAAATGTTTCTTTGTTTGAAACTGAAACTTTCCAGCAAAATTTTTTTTCTTTTCAATTGATTCTATTTGTTTGGAACCCAATCCAAAAATAAAAGATAGCGACTTCTCCCAAGACACTTTCCAACAACAGCAGGTTTATTTCTTACCCTTTATGCGGTTAAATGGCAGTGATGTTCCTAGTCACGGCGGTCTTCCCTGCTGGGCAGAGTAAGACGATGACGTCTCTGTTGGTGCTGGTACCACGGCTGGTTCCGGCCGGTCGGGGTCAGCGCCCTCCTGAAGCCCGGAGACATTGTGCGTCTGCCAGTCACTGAGGCAATGGATGACGCAGTGTGCTCGCTCATCGTTCAAACAACCATCGACCTCCTCTACTCACTGGTTAATTTAAGTTAAGCCTCGCCTGAATCACAAACCCAACATAAGCTTCAGATAACTCCACAACTATCAGGTGTTTCATCTTTATATTATAGAAAGTCTTTGATAACTACTGCATCACTTTTGATGGAAATAACACAAAGTTCATGTTTTCTACACAGAGTCTTCTGGACAGGACCAGTAGGACTCTCTGTTTGGACAAGATGGTTTGACAATGGACCCAAAATGGGACAAAAATGGAATTTTGACCCCATAGAGAGATTCTGGTTGCAAAATACTACCTATGTCCACTAGAGGGAGCTAAATGCACACACTACAACTAGGGGTGTAAATCACCAGTTCCATCCTGATACGATATGATATCGATTCTTTAGACAACCATACGATATTTGAAGGTATGACAAAGTCTGCCACGATACGATTTGAGTCCGTTCAGGGGCCTGTATCCATTTCAGATGATATTATGTGCCCATTTAAAAAAATTGGTTGCGTTTCAGCTTAAGAAAGAAAAAAATACGAAGCAATTTGGACATATTTTGACAACTTTATGCTGAAATGTTGAAGACAATTCTTTCTTCAATGAACTTATTTGTGTTATGTTAGAACTTAGCGTCTCATTATCAAACACTCCCTTAAGTTTAACTTACAAATATATGTTTAGTGAAATTGTTCTCGTTATTGTTGAATAACTTCTCCACATTATTGTGAGGCAGTAAAAATTCCGACTGAATCTTTATCTCTCATTTGAAGGCCAGGTTCCCTGCCAAAGAGAACGCTAACCCTCAGGGAGAGCAGATTAAAAAGACAGAATTAAACTGCCGCCTCTGGCTGTTCCCATTGGTCCAAAGGTCTGTGTGCTGCTGAGATGGGCGCCTGTTCATGAGAAACAATGCAGGCATGAGCAGGTCGTAACTTCAAAATAAAGGGTATCTTAAAAACGACGATATTTATCGATATTTTGACTTTCAATGGATTTTATTGGATCGTTGTTCAACAAACCGACACACCGATATGGATGGATGAATCGTTACACCCCTCACTACAACCTGTGGTTGTGACTTAAACCTATGGTTTATTCATAATCTATCATTTAGAACGGTAACAAATAGAAAAAACTAGGTAGAGACCGGCTCGTGGGCCCCTCAGGTGAGAACTCACCGATCATCGCATATGATCAGGATTCTGGATTTCCATTGGTTTTTCCAAGGAACGTCCTCTTCATTAAAAGCATCTTTTTTCCAGCACGCCACAAATGTGCTGAGATCGGTTTCATTTTTTTTAGGAGACCATGAAAAAAACATTTAATGAGCAACTTTACAGGAAGATGGAGGCGTCAAGGAGGAAAGGCAGTGGGGTTTGTAACTAGATTGTTAAATATGATCTTGGAGAGGATGCCTGGGGATCATACTGGTGGTGATTTTCAGGAACGTGGGGGATTTTTATAGCTGCAGCAACTACAGAGATTTGAAGCTGATGATACACGCGATGAAGATCTGAGAAAGACTAGATGAATCTAGGTTAAGAAAAGACGAGACAGTCTGTGAGCAGCAGATTTGTGTCATGCCAATAAAGAGCTCCAGATATGAGATGTTTGCTCCGAGAGCTCTGATGGAGGACAGAGAAGGTCAGAAGGAGCTCCATTGTGTCTTTGTGGATTTAGAGGAAGCGTAGCACAGAGTGCCGAGGGAGGAATTGTGGGATTGCATGTCTGGAGGGACAGATGTTAGTGGTACAGGATATGCATGAGAGCAGCATGACGGCGGTGAAGTGTGCAGTAGGAGTGATGGATGGAGGTAGAGGTGGGACTGCATCAGGGATCGGCTCTGAGCCCCTTCATGTTTGCTGTGGGGATGGACAGGCTGACAGAGGTGGTCAGGCAGGAGTCTCCATGGATTACGATGTTGTCGGAGGACAACCTGGAGAGGTGGAGGTAGTTGCTGGAGTGAAGAGGAATGAAGGTCTGTGGCAGCGATACAGAATACAGTACATGTGTGTGTGAATGAAAGGGAGGCGAGGGTGGAGGAGTAGAGGTGGAGAAGGTGCAGGAGTTTAAGGACTTGGGCTCAACTGTTCAGAGTAACGGGGAGTCTGGAAAAGAGGTGAAGAAGCGAGTGCAGGTAGGGTGGAGTGGGTGGAGAAGAGTGACAGAAGAGGAGCAGCAGGAGTGAAGGGAACGGTTTCAAAGATGGTGGTGAGAGCATCTCTGCTGGTTGGTTAAGACACGGGGGCTCTGAACAGAAGACGCATATACTCTGAACAACAGTTTTTTCTTTATTGAAATACACTTATTGGGTAGGAATGGTTTCAAACAGAACCGAGCGGGTTTGGGCCTCTCATTCTGGGTCAGCAGGAGAGGAAGGACTGAAGCCTTTCACTGACTGAGCTTCTGTTCCACATCATTAGCATGTGATCATTCTGAGAGGGGGTCGCCATGAGGTAATGTTACCGGTCCAGTTTGTCCAGTTCACGCCCAGGCTACGCTAACGTTAGCAGCTGATGTTGTAAGGCGGCTGTAGCCACATGTGGGACATGTGGTCTGACACCAGGTCCGATCAGCGGCATCAGACTGGATTTCATGTGGTTCTTACACACGCATGCGCAACATCACACATGAGTGAAAGTTAAAGTGACCAGAGACGATAATTAACACCAACCATCCGGATCCATCTGAGCCGTCTCATGAATAACAGGCGTGTTGGGGGATCGTGTCGGGGATCGGACCCCCGGCCGCCTCAGTGGAAAGATGAGTTCACATTACGTGTGCGCATGAATATGAACCACAAAAATAACTACAAACCTGATCAGAGCAAAGAGTCAGCGTCCAACAATGAGGCTTGTGAGGTGAGCGTGGCATTGTGGGTAGGCTGCTGCGGCACGGGTCAGGGGAGAACATATTACATTTCGGGGCGGAACTGAATCTCAAGGCCAACAAACAAATTATTTTTCACTTCTGCAGCCTGAGTGGGTTTGGATTTAAGGGAGCAACAGTGGTTGTAGGAACGGGAGCTGAATGTTAACCGGGAACAAGGTGTGTGAGTGAGAGGAATATAAAAGGTTGTTTTCACATAATTCCATCACAGGCAGACTTCTACGTTCCGCCTCGCGGAAAAGTCCAACAACACCGGGTGGTTTTTAACCCCAGATCAAAACGCTCCTTTTTAAAGTCCACTGCCTGATGAACAGAAACATCCTGGTCTCTGCTGGTACCAGTACCCACTCATAACGGGTAGCCATACTTTGACCCTGAGAAGTCTGGGATGTTACTGAATCGTCATCAAGGCCCCCTAGATTCTTCCTTTTTTCTCGGAAAGATTTGCCATAATTTCTCAACCCTTGGTCCAATTAAATCCAAAGTTGGTGGATCCATCCAGTATTCATCATATTTCATTCTTAAAGTTTTTTTTAAACAAAAAAAAAGTTTTTCTTGTTTTTTTTTTTTTGCATAAAATTCTGTGGCTTGAGATTTGGGACATTTTGAGGTTAATACCTTGTTGGAGAAGACAGCATAGGTCCACTTCTAGTTCTAGTTCTAGATTTGCACATCATGGACCAGAGGACCATTTACTTTGATGAAGGCCAGCACTGATTTAAATATTCTTCTTATTTGGTGACTGACTGGTTGATGTTTCGACACATTCCTTTGCAGGTCCAGACTGTAAATCTGTAAGAGTGAGATTGTTGACAGAACTTTGACATTCTGATGTTTGTTCCTGAGTCGTGCTCTCTTGTCTAGTGGTGATGAATGAGGTGGACTCTGCTGTTTGACCTTTAACCCCCCTGAATGAAGCTGTGGTTGTGCTGCCCTGAGGTCGTGACACTCGGTTCTCCTGCTGATTTCCTCATGACAGTAACAGTGTTACCTCAAGTCTAGCCCTCGCAGATCCAACCGTCTCAGCAGAGTCATCAGCCAACACCACCAGTATCTATACTCCAAATGGGAAATACACCTGCTGCCCTTCCTTTATAATATCCCTGTAGAAACTTAAAACCAGACTAACTATCACACATATAATTCAGTTTTTCTGAATTAAAAACGTCCGTTTGGTGTTCGTTTTTTTTTGCCGAAGTGAAATAGCAGCATCAATCTTCGGGACACTGATGCTGTTATGACGGGTCCAGCAAAGAATCAACCTGTGTGCTGTAAGTATGAGGGTTTATGGGTAGGGTTGAAAAGTCAACAATTTTTTTCTTATTGACATGTTTTGTATACGTTTACATTTATTAACTATTTAGAATGTATTTATTATGCTTCTTGATTGACTTGTAAAACGAACATCAAGCAGGTGATGTTTTCTTCCCTCAAAAGTCCCCAATCACCAAGTTTTACAAAAAAATCCACATGATTGGACCCTGCAAATTAAATGTGAAGTCATTTCTACAATATTTCTAGTTTAAAATAAAAGCTCTCCAGGTTGAATTTTGTAAATTTAGACTTAACTTAAATAAACTTTTGGATGTTAAACTCCTCCTGGTGCCAGAAATGTACGATCTCTCACAAAATCACTCCAGTTCTTCCTTGCACTGAGATCTATTGAGATAAAACGTTTGAAAATTATCCTATGAAAATTTTTTCAATTATCAGACATCACATATCTCACCTAACTGACATCACTAACCAGTAGACTCTCAACAACAAGTCACATTTACTCACAAGACCACAAAGAAAGAAAATACAGTACGCCATAAAATGTACGTAAGTAGGATTCAGCAGCGTTTTCTCAGACTCCCGCCGAGATGCTGTCAAAAACAGAATCAATTCTACAATTCTAATTTGTTGAAAATGAGAAAAATGAGCGCTCAGCAGGAGTAGAGGACATGAACGAAGTGCCTTCCTCATACGTAAAACTCACATAAAGACAATCCTACCTTAAAAACTATCCCAAGACTACCTACTGCTGGATAACGAGCATGTCGGGCAACGGTGAGGGTTTTTATGACCCACCCAATATAAATCAATGAATAAAGAAAAAAAAATGTTCTTGTCACTTTCTAGCTACAACCTTTTCTCTGCCTGGCAACAACAATCCTCAAAAAACCTGATTGGATAACTCTGTTTTGACCTTTTCAGGACGGTAAACCCTTTTTCTTCTGAAGCAAACCTGATACAAAGTGAAGCCAGAATTAGATTCAGAAGATAATAATTATTACATGAAAGATTTCAAATATGACGTTTGAAATTCTGATACGTTCTTCTAAGAGGCCCCGAAGGTTCCCCTCCAATGCATAAGGGCATGACCACTTGAAAAGAGATGGACCGCACCAAAGTTTTGTACTATTATTCATGAAAAGCAATTCACATTGAGCGATACATCAGAATCGCATACATAAAGATCAACAGGTCTTATCTTTTAATCTCGCACCCCTACTCCTTTACTGGTGACTGATCACGTCGGTAGAACCAAATCAGGGTAGAACCGAGGGACTCAGTAGAATAAATCCAGTATATTTAAATTTTTGTCTAAAGTAGCTTCACACGGCATCTAATGACTTCAGTCTTTTTAAGTTGCACCTTTCAGCCGCTTGAAGTCTGGAGTTGAGTCCGAGTCCCGGGCGTTGTTGGATTTGAACATAAATACATTAGTTCCTGCTGAAGAACCTACTGCCTTTAAGTTTTCACGATTAGTCGGACCCACGTTTCAATTGGTCTCAGTCTTTACTTCTATAGCAGATGTAATTTCTCACGTGGTTATCTTGGGGGACGGCTCCGTAATGCACGCCGTCCGCCTGTCTGCGTGAGTATGACATAATGGTTAATATGCTGTTGACATTGTTGGTCTGAAATGAACAAATTAGATCCTGCTTAGCATTTAGACATGCCATCTGCTTCTCTAAACAGCATCAGGCCATGCTCAATTGATTCCTGCAGAGGCAGACAGCGCCGCCGGAGCTCCGAGTGTGCTGTTGTGCGTTAAGGCGAGGGCTCTCATTATTTTGAATTCGGCATCACGCCCATGCAAAAACCCGGATATCACAACAAACCTAATTATCCACTGCTTGGAAATGTCATACAAAAGCTTGTTTGTTCATACAAGAGCAGCGGCAACATTCAGAGCAATGTCAGCCCAAAGAGCAAACGGCACCAACTCTGAAGGTGCCGTTGTAATTAAATGTCAGAGCTTAATGGACAAATTATCATATAAAACACTGTCTGACATTTTCTTTATCCGGAATAGGGTTGGTTTTGAACACGGGTGGTTTTTCAGCCGGACTGAAAAGACATTTAACGCATTGATAGCTGCAGGCGGCCCGGACCTGGTCCGATAGTGTAATTATAGTTATACTGGGTCATTAATTAATTATTAACGGATCTCACTCCTGCCAGCAATTAACAGGATTTAAAAGCAGAACAAATCATATTAGGACTGTGCAAAATAAGGCTGAATCATTACCCTCTTTAGGATTCAATTAATAGAATGGCATAAGGAAACATTTATGTGGGATTACCAAACATAATGTTTACCGTCAAAGCTTCAAGAACCAGGGAATGTTAATATGCTCGTTTGTCGTGATACCTGCTCTGAGTGTGAGTGGTCGCGGGCTCAAATACCGGACGAGCCCTCACCACAGTTCTTCATTGGCTTCGGAATTCAGATTATGATTCTATCTGTCACATTTCCTTCAGTTTTATTTCACTAAACTACTTTAAAACAAGAATTCTACCAGAGTCCTGTCGAACTTCGCTTATCAGATCATGAATTATTCAGATTCCTGCTCTGAGCCAGAGATCGTTACTTTCACAAACCTCAACCGGATGATGGATCGGGGAACGATCAGGCGGACTGGACCTGCACATTTATTAGCGTCGCATGTCACCCCGCTCTCATCACAGTAGAGTGGATGGGCAAACTCCCATGACCCCATGAGTAAGCTTGAAGTCGGTCCAAGGCTTCGACATTCGGTGTGATCCGCCTATAGTAGTAACACATCCTCTGGTCCTTCTTTTTAAAAAGTGGGACCACCACCCCAGTCGGCCGCTCCACAGGTACCAACCCCTGTCAATGTCACAGCCTTCAGAAACTCGGGGCGAACCTCATCCACCGCTGGTGCCTTGCCTCTTGGTAGTTCCCCAACTACCTCAGAGACCTCTGCCAGGGAAATGGGTGGACTATCTGACTCCGCCTCCACTGTGGAGGACGTGGTTCTGTGTTCAGTAGCGCCCCAGCAGCCGTTCTGGGAGCAAAGCAGTACAATACGGCTGAAAGCATTATCACCAAAAGTTTGAGTTCTGGTCGTTGGGACGACTCAGGGAGGAGAGGTGGTCCTGGTTCCTAATCCTTAATCATGTCTAAAAGCTTCAATGTCATGTAGTGCCTTTCTTTGAAAGAGCAGGAAGGAGATGGTTTTAACTGTTCAACCGGCTGGTGACGGACCAGAACCTGACAACTGGACTCCACTACAGAAACCGAGTATTTGTGTTCTATTACTTCCTGTGTCTGATTTGTTCATATTTGGTAAAGCTTCTCTACATTTTGCTAAATTCTTTTGGCTTTCTGTGCTTCACAGCGAGATGGTTCTGGGTTCGGATCCATGCGATTCCTCCTGAATCTGTGGGTTTTCCTCCACCAGTCCAAAAACATACGGTGCCGTTGAACGGATGACTGTAAATATGCTGTCGTTGTGAATGTGAGCATGGACTGTCATCTGTCTCTATATTTTAGTTCTGGGATGAACTGTCTAGAGTGAAGCCCGCCTTTGGCCCGGTGTTAGCAGGGACAGGCTCCAGTTGGAAGTTCTAGAAGGATGGATGTTAAATATTTTCTCTCAGTAGTGGTACTTTCACCAGCCCGTGTCAGCACCGAGAGACCCGATTGTGACAACTTCATGATCTCTGATGCGTTTGCTGCTATACCGACCGAACCTCAGTACAGTTCTGGCTCCTGGCGACCCACCCTTAACTCTACGGGAATCAATAGAGCCTGGTACTATTTAGATAGATGGCCTCAAGATTTTACTGCTCCATACGAACCCGACACAGACTCCACTCCGAGATATCAGTGTGTGACACATACGACTGTTGACCAGAACCCAAGTCACAAGAAGTTCTGTTCTATTCTATTCTCCAACTTTTCTCGATTGGGAGTGAGTCAGGCTCGTTTGCTGCTGTCAGCTCCAAGCCCTAGAGGGGAGCGGTTTGAGGAGGAGGAGAAGAAGGAGAAGTTCTGAACTGTAAGGCGCAGATTCTGTGACTCCGTGAGCTAATTAGTGGTACCGCTCAGGACACAGGATGGACCCCCTCTACCGGTGACTCCACTGAGATCAGCACATTCTCTGTATTATTCATGTTCTTCATGTCAGATGTTGAGCCTTCATAGAAGAGACGTTATTATTATCCAACCATGACAGTGTCGGCGCCGATATTAAAGATCCTTAATCTTTTACCTTCAATAGTTCTGGTTTAAACCCGCTCTGTGAGAGGGATTTGTTTCCGAACAGTTTCCAGCCCCTTTTATTCTTCTTCTGCCACATGTGCACATGAGCAGCCTCTGCAAGAGTCATGGGGATTCTAAGCATTTTATTTCATATATATATATATATATATATATTTTTTTTTTTTCTTTTAAATTTACATTTATTTTATTGCTGAAAAATTCTGGGCTGTTCTGGAATCGTCATCGCCGCTGCCTGCAGGTCCTTCGTGTCCTTCGTGACTGAATAAGTGTTCCATGGATCATTTATTAATTTCACATCCACATAGACCATGGTGTGAGGAAGAACTGGAGTGATTTAGGGAAATGTTGGTCGCATATTTCCGACACTAGGGGGATCGTTATCCCCAAAAGGTTTTGGGCCGCAATTTCTCAACCGTTGGTCCAATTTTGTCGAAATTTGGTGCTGATGAATCGTGTGGAGGAGATCTATGTACATGTAGAATACCAGTTCATATTTTAGTCACTAGGGGGAGCTTTTACTATGGAAAATACTTTTTAGGACACTTTAATATGACAATTCAGGGGTCATTCAGGGGTACTGCTTGTACAACGCAGGAGATTGGGGTGTTTTCTTGGATATAGCCTTGCTGTTGTTCATTCTGTAATGGTCCTGAATATTTCATGTTTGTTATTTCCTTATTTTAAAAGCCTCGATAATGACCATCAAATTACACTTAACAAAAGCCTGGAGCCGCGCGGGGGGGAACCGTGGTCCACTTCCAGGTGTGAATGGAGGATTTGAAGTGGAAAGAAATGAACCAGTCACTCTTAAGGCGAGCTGCCAATCAGACCCCGCTAGAGAAACCAGTACTTCCAGAAGATGAGGAATAAGAGATGTGGGCCAGGACGTGAGCGGGTCAGGCGCTTTGACACGACTCGTCAGGACTGTCAGTAGGGTGGGCGCTCACGCCGTCACAGGTGGGTTCTTTTTCTGACCTCTTGGACGCGGATTTAATTGTCGCCTGGAAACCGCATGAGCGGCAGGTCAGATAGCGGGTCATGTGGGTCGGTGCTGCCGACAGAGACTCATTATGAGTGTGGCAACATTCATCACATCCACAGTGATCTCCACACGGGTCTGGAACAACAACACACACAAACAGTGAATGGAGGCGCTGACGGGTCGGAGAAAAGCCATTAATCAGAAGCGGCGTGACAAACGGAGGAGCGGAGGAGGAAGAAAGACGGGCCGGATAGAGAAATGTTGACAGGAGGAAGAGGTGCAGGAGCAGGTTCAGAGTAGAGGTGTGGAGTTGTGAGGGAGAGGAAGGATGTTACACCACAGAGCGGGTAAAGAAAAGAAAGTGTCCGTCAAAAGAATTTAAATTACATCTGCTGGAATGCTGGCGGCTGAAGACGCGAGGTCTCACTCTGCTGTGGAGAAAAAAAGGTTTTGAATCTGGCCAGATCACAAAATCCCCTCACGGACCCTCGCCAGGGAGTTTCACATGACGGCCGTCCCTGATCTCCACCACCAGGAGAAGATCTAAACTGTCGATGAATTCTCCCAGACGTGTCCTGTGGGCCTCGGTCCAAGCAGGCCGACCTCCAGAGCAGCAGAACTGACTGTTCAACATCTGAGTGGTTCTGGACGAGTCCGGCTCAAATGAGACGTTCAATTTTTTACTTAGACTTAAGATGATAAATGTTGATCCACTAGGCGTAGGACGTGAGGAGGTGGGAGATGTGAGGAGGCGGGAGACGTGAGGAGGCGGGAGACGTGAGGAGGCGGGAGATGTGAGGAGGCGGGAGATGTGAGGAGGCGGGGGATTTGAGGAGGCGGGAGACGTGAGGAGGCGTGAGACGTGAGGAGGCGGGAGGCGGGAGACGTGAGGAGGCGAGGGACATGAGGAGGCGGGAGGAAAAAGGAGGTGGGAGATGTAAGGAGCCGGGAGACGTTAGGATGCGGGAGATGTGTGGAGGCAAGGGAAGTGAGGAGGCGAGAGACTTGAAGAGGAGGAAGACTTGAGGAGGCTGGATATGTGAGGAGGTGGGGGACATGAGGAGGCGAGAGACTTGAGGAGGTGGGAGATGTGAGGAGGCGAGAGATTTGAGGAGGTGGGAGATGTGAGAGAGGAAGCGGGGGACGCAGATGCTGCTGGTGCAGCAACTTAGAAAACTTAGACTTAGTCGTATTTCTCGGTTCTGTATGGTTTGGGCTTGAATTGAAAAGGCAGCAGGTGTTTAACTTCCTGTCAGGTAAGAGAATCAAGAAGATGGCCACCGCTTGACCTCGCTGTAGCGCCACGGCGCCGGGACGTAAACAACAAGGGCGACTCACGAGTGAAACAATGTCTTCAGAGAGCCGTCAGGAGCAGGACTTAGTTAGAACGGCAGAGGGAATCCAGCGTGTCTCACAAACCCCCCAACCCCCCCACCCCACCCCACCATCTGCAGCCCCCCTCGGCTGCTTGTGTGCTATTTTTATGGCTTTGCTGTCTTGGCAGCGATGAAGCAACATCTGATAAGAAGGAGAGAGTGAGTCCTCGCGGCGCTGAGTCGCTCCACCACCACTCCTCCCCTTCGTTGTTCACACCACGCCGGCTCCTCCAGCCAGCAGGCTCAGCCACTTTTCTTATTCATCGGGGACGAAACGCGACACTCCGGTGGTGGAACGCCGGATCATCGTCAAAGGAGAGGGAGACGGAGATGTTTTAGTTTCCCTGGTAATGAATGAAAATAAAGGAGGCGACGCTTCGCCGTTGGGTTAGTCGGTGCTCAACGCCAGATTCCCAGTGGAACACTCTTTCAGCACTTCCCATTCGCCCTCCCTCTCTGGCTTTTTCAGCAGCGTCGCTGCAAAGAATCATGGGAGAAATCTCTTTTCCCTCCAATTTGTATTTCCTTTCTTTTCCTCTGGTGTATTTTTAGACAGAATGGCCCGTGACCTTTCCTCACCAGATGGCCCATTCTCAACTCTGAATAGAAGCTGCTCGCTCAGTCAGCCAGGTTCTCCGTGCCGGCGCCTCCGTCAAAGACACGGCGGTTTTGCATCATATCCTCGCTCTTTGTGGGGCAGCGGCGGCACATCAAGATACCAACCCGGACACAATCACGCTCTGCAGGCAGGAAACAATGGCCGCCGCTTGGCCACTGATATGCAGCAGGTCGCTGTTTTTGCTCGCCAAACGGCAGCTTCTTCCTACTGACGGGAGAAAATGATGATTACTTTCACTGCTGAAATCAAGTCTTAATCATTCTTTAGATTGTTGGAGAAACACCTGATCTCCTGTCTGCAGGGACTTCCTGTCCAAATCCAGTACCATCCGGTTAGAGTCACACGGGCTTTGAAGGATTGCTCTTAAACACATCCCTGGATCGGATCATTGGGTTTAAGGCCAGGTAGAACTCATAAAATATGAAATATTATATGAAAATGAATATTCTCTCACGTGGTTAAAGGTTTTATCGATTCACCGACAGATTAGTGGTTAAACACATAATCCACAGACCTCCTGGTCTGTAGATTGGGCTGGAACAATAACCATTCTGCTGGCCTGTTTTCATGCTGCTTGTTACAAACTGAAGTTTTTGTCACTTTCTTTTGCATTGCGAGATATTTTTTCCACCGTTACTGTTTATTACACATTAATTACACAATCGATTTCGACGGCACATGGTGGAAGTTTTGGACTTGTGGACTGGATCTGGGAACATTTATTTATTGTAAGATGACCACATACAGTAGGATCTTTTTCAGCCATTTTTTTCAAAATTCCGTACAAGTAATTCCACATATTACAGATGAAGTGGTTAGAAAGGCTGCCTGGAGGAAATCCTCAAAGAGATGAATACACAAATGTCTTTCTTTACAACAACATGATTGTTTTTTTAATCAGCTATGCATCAACAAAAGAAAGACAAGGGAAGAGGTCTCCCTTGTCTTTCAGGAGATAGAGTTTCTTTCCAGAACGTCCTGATGGTGCAGATGTTGGCCCTCTAGGATGCTTAGGTTTCACACGTTCATCTCAGACGTAACTTTAACCAAAGACAACCCACTGGAATTTGAGGAATGTTACCTGGAACCTCAGGCTGCTGCTCCAGAGGGATGTTCACTGAGATGTTTGATCCCATCTACCGCCATGGAGTGTGTCAGCGTGTGTGTGTGAAAGAGTGTGTGTGTTTGTGTGTAATTGTGTGTGTGTCTTGTGTGTGTGTGAAAGAGTGTGTGTGTGTGTGTTTGTGTGTGATTGTGTGTTTAGAAACAGTGTGTGTATGTGTGTGTGTGTGTGAGAAAGTGTGTGATTGTGTCCTGTGTGTTTGAAAGAGTGTGTGTGCGTGAAAATGAGTGTCTGAGAGTTTGTGTCTGTGTGTGTGTGTGATTGTGTCCATGTGCGTATGTGGTAAAAAGAGTGTGTGTGTGTGTGAAAGAGTGTGTGTGGATGAGAGAGAGTTTGTGTGTGTGTGTGTGATTGTGTCCATGTGCGTATGTGGTAAAAAGAGTGTGTGTGTGTGTGTTCATGTGTGAGAGGGAGAGTTTGTGCGTGTGGGTGTGGGTGTGTGTGAGTGTGTATGTCTACTTTGGAGGTGTACTAAATCACACAGAACCACTTTCTTGGCTCCCAGAATGGAGCAGAGAAGTCTCATGTGTCACTTGGTGAAAAATGTCGTCCGGCGTCGCACAATTCATTTCTCAATCTGCTGCCATTTTCCAACGCTCCACGCTCCAACGACTATACGTGCTGCTCATCAGCGGGGTCAGTGGTGGGCCGGGATGGGGCTCCATTTCTCTGTGTATGTTTAGTGGAGGGACCCCCCCCTCTTGTTCGACGTGAAGCATCACCTCGTTGACATCTGGTCCAGAGAGGATCTGAGGGAGGGTTCTACTCGGTCAGTCTGGAAGATTTAGAGCTGGGAGGCAGTAATATTAAACAAATCAGGATCAGGGCAGGTCAGAACCGGGTCAGAATTAAAACGTGTTTGGGTAACAGGCAGCATTTTCATTATGAACACAAACAGTATAAATAAATAACATATGTAAACATACGGCGCTGACAAAAACTATTGGACCGCCTCCTGATTTCTTCTATTTTTCATTCATTCATTCATTCATTCTCCTCAAATGCTGATCCTGTTCAGAGTCGGGGGTCCTGGAGCCTATCCCAAGTGGTTACACAAACCCGGTCCATGTGAAAACATTTTTGATCCCCCCCTAGAAGTTAAAACTACCAAACTGCATGAATAACTGGTTCCAGCTGGACTGGACCCACCCAGACCTGATCATTACCAGCCCTGTTCAACCACATCATCACTTCAGTGGGCCATCTTCAGAAACAGGAAGTTGGCTCCTAGGTCTCACCAGTACCACACAATGCCAAAATGAACAGACATTCCTCAGTCTGAGAAAGGTTCTGAAACTATTTCTAAGGTTCTGGGGCTCCACAGATTCAAACTGGGACACATTATCTATGCACGGAGAAGACCTGGAACAATAGTGAACCTCCACAGAAGTGGACCAGCTTCCACAAATCCTCCCAGCATAGAGGAAAGGCTCATTCAGGAAGTCACAGAGGATCCTAAGACAACATCGGAGTCTCTCTCACGTCAATGAAGGTCAGAGGTCATGGCTCCACTATTCCAGAAACTCTGGGCCAAGACAGTTCATGAATGATGGATGAACTCGGAGGCGGAGCTTCCCGCGCTCGTTCCCAGCATCACTGCGTTGGGAAGCCGAGGTTGTCGACACACGAAAGCGTCATTTCTTTGTTCGCCCTTTAGTTAAAAAAGAACATCCACCCTCACAGTTTAAAACGATGACTCGCCACAGGCTGCGATTCCATGGGCGGCGGACAGCGATGGCCGCCGTGCATGATGGGAGGCCTGATGCAGAGAGTGGCGTGCAGATTGAGAACAGCATGTGGAGATGAACAGATATCCAGGAGTCGGCGTGTTCTCGCCAGCTTGTTGTGTGTGCAGCTTGTTCCTCCCCGCCTGAACGCTTTATCACGCAGCGGCACATTGCTGCTGCGCGAGGACAGCGTCAGTGCGTGTTTGAGAGGCGACAGAGGGGCGCGATATGAGGCGGACCCCGCCTCTCCCAGAACTCCTCCATTTACCGACAGCCCTTCAGGCCCTCAGGCTGCAGCCCTCCATCTTTATTCCTCCACTCTCTCCTCTGCAGGCCGGCCTCTGGAAGCAGCAGGGGGGAGGTGGAGCGGGGAGGCGATTGAAGGAGACGTCAGACAGGTTCTGACCTCCACCTGGAGACCACCTCCAACCGTAGCATCAGCAGAGTAGCGTTCTTCACGTGGCCGTTAAGGAAGGTCCATCTCACCGGCACTGTGACAATAACTGTTCCTCAGTACTATGGTCATGTGACGCATGATTGACAGGTGTCGTTTCTGTGCTCTCGGACCAAATAAATTCAACCGCGAAAAGTCGTGGACGTACTGGAATCATCACGGCTGCAGTGTCCGCCATAACTCAAACAATCATTCATGGGTAATTTTCCCATTTTACATCCAGATAGAGCGTAGTGTGAGGAAGAACTGGATTGATTTTGGGAATGGTTGGATGTAAATATTCGACAATAGGCGGAGTTTTATCTCCAAAATCACCGCCACCGTTTCATCCGAACTTGGTGCAAATTAATTGGTTGGATCTATCTCGTATGTATCTGTTTAACTCTATAAGTTCATATTTTAATCACTAGGGGTAACTTTAAAAAGAAAAAAACATTATTTTTCGGACATAACTTCTGATGATGTAGTTCAAAGTAGATATGTCTCGTGTAAATCCTGTTTTACTTTAATAGTTCATATTTTAAACAACGGGTGGACTTTTAGTTTCTTTTTGAACAAAACATGTTGTGGAAATAATTCTCTTTTGATTTGAGGGGTTCAATCAGGGGGATTGCTTGTACAACGCAGGGGGTTGGGGGCTTTTTAGGGATATACCCTAGCTGTCTGTGACAACAGCGTAGGATTGGTTGTAATCTGGAGGTTCAGTTCTCTCGGGTGAGGCTTGTTACTGCTCGTGTCTCGCCACCTTCCTTATTCTTAAAAGGAAACATTGTAACGTCAAATATCTGAATTCCAGTAGATAGAAAACACTGAAACAAATTAACATTTTAGAAAAGAAATTACTTCGTGGCCACAGTGTGTTAAGTTTTTTTTCTCCGGACTGCTTTCAGTACTTCACGTTTTATACATTTTTATTTTACTTTTGTAGTATTTGTTACATAAAATGTTGTAAGTTGTACTTCTGGGCCACTTTAAATCAGATTCATTATTTAATAGTGTCATATGTTCACAGTAAAAGTAAGTCCGGGTTTTGCAGTGAATTACTGTATTGCGATATATTGCAGAATTTGTATTTTCACATTTTTATGAAGTTGGATGACAAATAAATAGTAAGTTGTGAATCTCCTAAACAATGGCACATAACAGATGCTTTATATAAATATATTTATATGTGTTTATTTACATCGTTCAACAGATTAATGACATAAGATGACATAAGATGTACACTGATTGATTGGCAGTCCATTGGCTGACGTTAGCAGAGCGGCTAAAGCTAGCGGGAGCACAGAGCCAGCCACGAGCCCTGAAGTCCCTGAACAAAGTCAGCATATTACAAATAATGGACCGAACGAGGCTTAAAAGTTTCATTTTCACTTTGGAATGTCATCCAGTTGGTTTCAGAGACACACAGCGTTGAGGACGGATTGATTTCACCAGGTCAGAATGCATACACAATGCCCACCATACTTACTTCCACTGTAATCCTTCAAAATAAGAGCACTTAAAATACATAACTCATAATGCTTATAAAACACGGGGGGGATTCCAGGACTCCTGTCTCTGTCTGATCATTTATACGCTCCTTATTACGTCCTTTATATTATTACTGTTTCCTGTTTGGCGTTTTATATTTGTGGTCCAGTTATTGAGCTAAAGCTACTAATTCATCAGAACTAGCCTGACTCAGACCTTCTTTCTTTATAATCCTTCATCTTCGTTCGACAGGTTCGGTTTCTGTGGAGAGTCTCATTTGTATTTTCCTCAAAACTATCCGGTCAACCTTTTTCAGCCTTCCCTTTAAGAAAAAACTTGGAAATCAATCAGTCGTTCTTCTTGGTTGCATGGAGCGCTGATATTGGCTGTTAAACAGGCGACAGTAATGTCTCAAGTAATTAGATTAGTTCAGTTTTAAGTCTGTTTAATGAGCCAAGCAGTTAACTTTATCAATGCTGTTGGAATAATTACAGTAAATACCTTAAGTTGACTTGACTCTGTTACGTCCATGAAAACTCTTATTTTGAAATTTTCCGATTATTAACATCCGACCTGAAACAACTCTCTTAATACATCCTTGTAAATTCAACTGGGAGAAATTATTTTGTAATAGTTTTACTGGAGCGTCAGTAAAAACGTAGAGATGCCACTTGAAGCAGGTGTGTGAGCTGGAGGCGGAGCTGAAGTGCTACAGGAAGTAAAAGACGGATTTCTGATTTAAGGTCGCACCTTGACCCTGGGCGTTCGCTATGGTGAGTAAAGCTCTGTAGAGTCTGCGGCCGAAGAAGAAGAAGAAGCCCGGATCATCATCGGACGTGGCAGAGTTTGCACACAGGTGTGAGTCAGAGGCGGGATTATGGCTTTAAACATCCTGAATGTGATGTGGCCATCTGGGCCAAGAGTAGAGAGTCCAGAAGAATCACCAGCTGGACGCGTGAAGTCGTTCCACTACTGCTCAGACTCTCACCTTGCTCCTGACCCAAAGCCACCGACTCACAGCTCCTGATCGGACCTGATGTAGAGGAAGAGGAGGATGAGCAGGGCTGAAAAAATAATGCAGGCCCTTTCGAGAAGAAAAAAGATCTTGTGATATGATTCCAGTAGGAGACACGATCGTCTGTGGTCAACATTCCAGCGCAGATGTCGGGCCTGGTGAATCTTTTATCTCTTCATCCAATCCATTCACAATCCAACAGGCGTGATGGTTCGGTCTGCTGCAGGCGTGGCTTCAGAACCTTCTCCTCTTCCTCTACCACTCACTTGTATTTAGTGAAAAAAAAGGACGGAGGCCTGGCGTCTCGGTTCTGCTTTGTCCCGGGACTTTTCAGACCCACTTATTTTATTTCTTAAAGAACGACAGATGACTGATAACGCCTCAGTGTGAAGAAGAAATAAAAAAAAAATCAAATGTTTGAAGTCGGCATCGGCCGATTGCACTGAAACGTGCTGCATGATGCCTTCAGTGTCTATTCAGTAACAACGGTTTTCGGCTGAAGCTGAATTGTAACGTTAAGATGTGTTCAAGTGTAAGCTGGTAAAATGTCCTTTAACTGACATAAACGTTTTTTAAGGATCAAACGGTTATCGGAGAGGGATCAGATTATTCATCAACGCTGCAGGAGAGACGCTCTCACTAAAATCTGGATCTTATCAGATGGCTGTCAGGGGTCTAAGCGTGAGCTGTCAATCAAACAAGGCACACGGGTCAAGATCCCGTCAGGCTGAAGTCGTCCTCATGAGATAATGACTGTGAGTCCAAAGTCTCAGATTCTGCAGAATTAGTGGAAATATGATGGAGAGAAAGAGACATTAAACCGGGTCAAGCCAGCGGAGGGCGGTTCTGCCAGATTTACAATCTAGTCTGGGTCACTTCAGCGTTGGCAAGAAAAGCAGTGAGACAGTTTTAGTTCTGTTCATCCTTTTGATGAATAGGAAAGTTCTTTTATCTTAAATGTATTATTTTCTTTTTGTAAACTTTTCCCTCGACTGGTCCTATTTATACCACCGATAAACCCAGAAGGGGCGGATCTGAAACTGAAAGTTTTTTTTTATCTTTCTGCTTTTACCGGGGGTGACGGGGGCTCAGTTGGTGGAGCGGTTGTCCACTTATCTGGAGGTCGGTGGTTCGAACCTCGGCTACAGCGGTCCACATGTCGCAGTGTCCTTGAGCAAGATACTGAGGAATGTTTGTGTGAATGTTTGTGTGAATGTTTTTCTATGAATGTTTTTCTATGAATGTTTCGTGTGAATGTTTTTCTATGAATGTTTTTCTATGAATGTTTTTATGAATGTTTTTCTATGAATGTTTGGGTGAATGTTTTTCTATGAATGTTTGTATGAATGTTTTTATGAATGTTTTTCTATGACTGTTTGGGTGAATGTTTTTATGAATGTTTTTCTATGAATGTTTTTATGAATGTTTTTCTATGAATGTTTTTATGAATGTTTCGTGTGAATGTTTTTCTATGAATGTTTTTATGAATGTTTTTCTATGAATGTTTTTATGAATGTTTTTCTATGAATGTTTTTATGAATGTTTTTCTATGACTGTTTGGGTGAATGTTTTTCTATGAATGTTTCGTGTGAATGTTTTTCTATGAATGTTTTTATGAATGTTTTTCTATGAATGTTTTTATGAATGTTTTTCTATGAATGTTTTTATGAATGTTTTTCTATGACTGTTTGGGTGAATGTTTTTCTATGAATGTTTCGTGTGAATGTTTTTCTATGAATGTTTTTATGAATGTTTTTCTATGAATGTTTTTATGAATGTTTTTCTATGAATGTTTTTATGAATGTTTTTCTATGAATGTTTGGGTGAATGTTTTTCTATGAATGTTTGTATGAATGTTGGTGTGAATGGGTGAATGCTGACTCGTCGATAGACTAGAATAGCGTTGTGTAAGTTTAGTCCATTTACCGCTTTCTGATGTGAAAGTTGAATTTAAATAAAATGTACTGTTCAGTCCATCATGAGGCCCAACCCGAACCTCCAGAGAGGATTGTCTTTAAAACTGTGAGAACCCTTAGTGTCATCATTTGAATGGTGAGCAGGTCTTGTTGGTACTGTTGGACCGGTCACTAACATGTGTGGGCAGACTGTTGAGAACAATAGAAAGAAAGAAAGGGATTTTTTTTATTAGGTTGTTTCGTTCTGGTACCAGATCGTACTTTTAGTGCAGCTGAAAACCAACGTGTGCTGGACCAGAAGGCAGTGAAAACAGGACCTAAGTGGTAGAAAAAGATCTAGCACCAGAGGCAGAACTTAATAACTGATTCCCCTGACGTCTGATAAAAGAACCTTTTGGACTAGAGGGCTGCCCTGTGGGGACTGGGTCCGATGAGTCCTAGTGTTGAAAAGGTTCTGGTTGCTGCACAGGATGCTTCTGGGACTTGACACAGACCCAGGAGGGGTCCAGAGGAAGCTCACGAACCCGGAGAGATGAGGTCAAGCTGCTCTTCAAACACCAGCTCCTCCTTCAGGTGTCGTTAGACCCTCATCATCATCCTATCTGACCGGTAGACGCGTCATCACACGAAGGCTGACAGCAGAGACGGAGGCGACTGACAGATGGATTCTGGGAAATTAAATGGAGGGGCCGTAACTCTGGGCATCCAACCACAAACTACATTTTCTGGCAGCGCACATCCCTTCCCCTGAGTCACACACACACACAAACACACACACACACACACACACCAGGGCGTTGCCCCAGGCGAGACCCGGCCGGCTGAGACCCCTGATTCTCTACCTCCTCATACTATATGCGGTTTTTTTCTTTCTTCCTTTCACTTGTCACATCCGCTTCACCCTTTCACTGTGTCCACCTCTCTATCTCTCTCCTGCAGGCACTTCCTGCCTTCTGACCCTTCTCCTCATATTTCTTTCTTTTTTTATGTCATCATTCGCTCTCTTTGTTCCATCAATTCGCCACTTTTCACCATGACTCACATCCCTATCCTGTCTGTCATTCATTTTCCCATCCTCATATTTTATGTGACTGTTACCCTGCCCTCCTCTCTGGCCCTGAGCCCCCCCTCCCTCAGCTTTCTGATTGTGTCATTTTCATCCATCCTCTCCTCACACTCCACTGTGTCTCTCTCTCTCTCTCTCTCTCTCTTGCTCCCTCTCTCTCCTGCTCTCTCTCTCTCTCCCCCTCTCTCTTCCATCCTGGTCTCTCTTTCAGTGCTGGCTCGCCGTTCAGCGTTTTGTAATTGATTTTATTAATTAATCATCATTATCATTCAGAGACCTGCAGAATAATGACTTTACGTCAATTTTTTTTTTCTTTTTCGCTCACTCTTCTTCACCCTGTATGACTTTTGTGTGAATTCTAGTGTGTGAAATTAAAACAAATGGAGGAAACAGAGTCGTCGCTGCAGCAGGCGGAAGGGTCGGCGTGGATTTATGGGTGGAGTTGCGACCCCAGCATCGGGAGGTTTAGAACTCTCTTTGGTTTCATCCACTGATTTTTCCACACTGTGGGTCTCTCCTCAGTGAGACTGGGCGGTACTGTGGCTGAGTGGAGATGTTTACTGGGTTCAGTTACGGTGAACGTGATCGTCTCTTTAAATGTGAAACGGTTCAACAGCGGACTTTTGGGTGAAAATGTGAAATAGTGTCTTTTCTCTGACTTCTGGACTTCAGGAATGACTCTTACAACATCTTCTACTTTCTAGATAGATTCTGATTGAATGATTTCTTCCTTGGGCAGCACCAGCAGCATGAAACACTGATCAGCCATAACATTAGAACCATGTAACTACTATTGTGCTTGCCTGTTCTCCACCAGACTTCTGAAGGTGTGCTGTGGCGTCTTTATTCTTTAAGACTTTTAAGTTATGAGGTGAAGCCTCCATGGATCAGACTTGTTGGCGTAGGACATCCCACAGATGCTTTGATGTTTTGTATAGGGATCTGAGGAATCTGAGAGGCCAAATATGCAACTTCAACTGGTGGCTGTGTTCCTCAAACCATTCCTGAAGCGTTCCTGCTGTGAGTCAGGGAGAACCTTCCTGCTGGAGTAGGTCACTGCCATTAGGGACTACCATTTTCATGAAGGGGGGACTTGGTCTCCAGCACTGTGTCAAAGTAACATCCAGGTTTCCCAGCAGAACAACGTCCAAAGCATCACACTGCCTTCCCGAGCTTGTCTTCTTTTTGTAGTGTGTCCTAGTGACATTTCTTTGCCAGGTAACCACCGCACTATTATATGTCCCCACTGACATGTAACCATGGTAACCAGATAATCTATCCCAGCCACTGACATGTAACCATGGTAACCAGATAATCTATCCCACCCACTGACATGTAACCATGTTAACCAGATAATCTATCCCACCCACTGACATGTAACCATGTTAACCAGATAATCTATCCCACCCACTGACATGTAACCATGGTAACCAGATAATATATATCCCCTCACTGACCTGTAACCAGATAATCTATCCAGCCTACTGCCATGTAACCATGGTAACCAGATAATCTATCCCACCCACTGACATGTAACTATGGTAACCAGATAATATATATCCCACCCACTGACATGTAACCATGGTAACCAGATAATCTATATCCCACCCACTGACATGTAACCATGGTAACCAGATAATCTATATCCCACCCACTGATATGTAACCATGGTAACCAGATAATGTATCCCACCCACTGACATGTAACCATGGTAACCAGATAATCTATCCCACCCACTGATATATAACCATAGTAACCAGATAATCAATGTATTTCACCTTCACCTGTCAGTGGACTTAATGTTATGGAGGTGGTGGTGGCGGCTGGTGACTCTGAAGAGACAGTTGAGGCAGCTAAGTGTAAAAAGTTGTTGAATCTGTGAATACTGGTGCTACTGGGAGCACGAGGTCTGACACTGGTACAGTCTCACCTCAGCTGACATTGTAGAACAACAATGACCTCTCTGCTGATTGAACATTTTCATGTGCAGGAAAATGATGCACTCCAATCTGCATTTCATATTTCTGCGACATCACCTGAATGAAAACATCAGGCGGCGTCTGATGTAGTGGATTTACCTATTTTCTGTTTCTCGCTCTTTTATCTTTTTGTATTCTAGCGTTGCCTGGGCCCCCCCCCCCCCCCCTCTCTCTCTCTCTCCCCCCCTCTCTCTCCCTCTCATATATTCAGACTGTGAGCTCTGACTTTGCCCAGATTTTTTACACTCCTTTAAATAGAAGCTGGGCAGACGGAGCGGCGAAAGTTGACGGCAGAGAGAGGAAATCTTTTGATTATCGTGCCGGAACAGCAGCCTGCAGGTTGAACCTGAGTTGGTATCCACTGATTAGTCACAGCCCTATTTCTACTACTTAGTCGTGATTTTGCATCCAATTCTCACAAATCTATTTTGGAGAGAAGGCATAGTTCTAAAAGAGGTTCCTGCTATCCTTTGTAGCGGGGAGCGACCCCATCGCCAAAATGGCTTGAAACCGTCCTCATGTCTGGGGTCTCCTGCGTTTTTAATATCGGATGAGGTTTGAAAATCCTCTTGTGTGTGTAGACAGCGTCAGACACGAGGAGGAGAGATGAACGCCACAAACAAAGGCGGGGTTTGAACCCAATCACAATTTTTTTTCTTTGGCAGATTTTGGTTTTCAGTGAAAGACCTGGTGAATCCTGGATTCTTCTTCAACAGTCCCGACCATCAAACCCTTGGGTGCTCTCCATACTTGCTGCTAATTCGAATATACCTGTGAGCTAACCAAGATTGTCGCCGCGGTCCCCATTTTAACGACTGCGGGAATGTTAGCGTCCTGAAACCTGAGCACGGCTGCACTGACGTGAAGACCTGCTGATGTCAGCGGTTTCCTCCTGGTGTCAGAAACACTGCCGAGAAGCGTCTCAGAGTTTGTGTTTCAGCTGTGACAGGTTTTATTTTTGTGATTTACGCGTCTTTCCCACCCAGATGTATTTGTTAACCCACATCGACACAAAAACATCACATGAAGTGGTGCTTTTCTTCTATTTGGTTTTATTTTTCTTGTCTCACAAATTGGACGTAGGTTCGGTACTGATGTGAATACTGAACCTTTTTTCTTATTTCTTCCTTTTAAAAGGCTGCATGTTGAATTCAGGGTCATTCTGAGAGCTGGTTGGCTCTCAGGGGAAGCCACTCAACAACCTGTCAATATTTTTCACAAAGCTTTACGTAAACATCTACTCTGGGCTGGAGAAACATCTTCTGCTATTTTTGGGGATTTTGAGTGTTTTTTCACCAGACTCATGCTTGATCAGGTTGATGCTTTTACTTTTAGCCTTCAACAGAGGATCCTTTTGGAAAATACATCCCATAATCGACTGGAGAGAATTTAATTAAATTTCATACATGGTTTGGACCTGATCTCCGTTTTGCTGAAATGTTAGCATGTTAGCTTCACGACGCCAATTGGTGTAATAGTGATTACTCAGCTGGTTCTGGAACTCTGTTTGTGTAACCTTTCACCTTTGGATACGGATCGGGTGGAAAGCTGCGTTTGAACCGACCTGGGATTTCGGTTATGGTCCATCAGAACAAATCGAGCTTCTCCAGCAGAATCCGAGTCTTTGGACACAAGATTTCATGGTTATTTTATACTTTTAGTAGTAGCCGGTATTCCACGGTTGTCACTGGTTCTGACACCAAACACACATCCGGATCCAGACACCATCTAGAACAGAGGCGGAAATATTGAAAGGAAGAGGTGAAGAGGAGGGAGGAAGAGCATGGCGGCTGCTTTCAGGCTCGCAGGAGCGGTTTTATCCCTCAATAGGAGTACTTAAGACTCCATGGATTATTAATGGCCTATCTCTGAGGAGACCCCCCCCCAGCCCCCTTTCAATTAATGTCACTCCTCTCCCTTTGGCCCGTCTCTTCCTCCCTCCACTCATCTTCAGTCTCTCCTCAGTCCTGCTTCATCTCCACCTGATCTCTTCTGTTCTGTCTTCCCGCAACTTCCATTTCACTCATCCTCCATAATCTTCCCTCTATCTCCCGCTCTCTGCCTGCTGACTTCATCCGTCTTCCACTCCTCCTCCTCTTCATCATCCCTGCTTCTGTTACATCTCCATGCCCTCTCATTCCCCTCAATTCCAGCCGCGGCTCCTCTTCCTCTCTCTGCGGCCTCTTTTCAACACCTGCCTCCATCTAATCTTCATGACCAGCTCCTCATTCTCTCGGCTCCTTCGTCGCCACTTCATCTTTCCACACCGCGCCCCCACAATTTCTTCTCCACTCCACTGCTTTTCAGTCTTCCTCTGTGGATCGGTTCATCTGTTTGGTTCCTAATGGACCCACTCGGGCTAATTGAGAGCAGAGAAATCAATGGCGGCCAGCTTCTGGCGGCAGACGCGTTCACGTTTTCTTACCGAGAAGCTCAGACGCTCGCCGTTTCAGTCAGTTCTTCAGTCCCGCCCCTCGCCGATGAAGACCTTCCTCCTGCTCTTCAAAACTGTTTCAGAAAGATGACACTTCTTCTCCTCCCGGCGCGACTGATCCACAGAGCCGAGTGTCGTCTTTACTGGGCCGTTGAATTTTTAATGATGAACGGTTTTAACCTCGCTAAAATACCGCTAAAATCAAACACAAGTCGTAATTAAGTCGGAAACTCGTTAGCGCGACCTCGTAACGGTCCTTGGTAAATACGTGCCAATAGAAATATCGGCTGTTAGCGGCGAATAAGAAATAAAATACTTGGAAACACTAAGATCATGACGCACGTATTCAGGATATTATTGCACCTAGAGATGGAATATCTCACTTCCTCGTCTTTGTACTTTTTTTTACCACTTTAATCATCAAAGTCATCAGCCGGAAATAACTTTGTCATAAAAGATGTTATATCCCAGGAAAGGCGGGGATATGGAAACGTCATCGCCGCCGCCGCCGCCGCAGGCCCTTCGTGTTAATACGATCATTTTCAAAATGTATGACCCCATAGACCTTAGTGTGAGGAAGAACTGGACTGATTTTTTGGGAATAGTCTGTTTTATATATCAGACACCAGGGGGAGTTTAATCTCCAAATTGTTTAGGCCATAATTTCTCATCTGTTGGTCCCATTTTGTACAAATCTTGTGTTCATGAATCGAGTCAAGGGGATCTATCTTTTTACAAATCATGTTTTACTCTAATAGTTCACATTTACTCACTAGGAGGAGCTTTTTACGAAACACCGTTTATCGGAAATAACTTGATTAAATGTAGATTTTAAACTTCATTTTTAGCTTTTTATTTATTAAGGATTAGTTTTTAATATCATTATTGATAGTATTTTTCAGTTTCCATGGTTACAAGTTGACGGTTCGCTGCTTCTGTGACGGCTTCTTACGACACTAGGGGGAGCTCTATCTCCAAAGTTTTTGGGGCATTATTTCTCTACTCCATTAGTCCGACTAAGTCCAAATTTGGTTTATATGAATCAACCTGAGGAGATCAATCTAGGATGTATAATATTTATCTGTAAAAGCTCATTTTTCAGCCAGTATGGGGAGCTGTTTTCATGAAAAGCACTTGTTTTCCGGATTCACCCTGTGGCGTAATGTGGGGTTCTAGGAGTAAAAGTGAGTTCTGGGACCGACCACCATCAACTGATTTAGAGCTGTGATCATTAAGAAGACAGAAGCTTCATGAATCCAACTGTTATTTGATTTAATCGATTTATATCCATAAATACTGTAATATAATACAAAAATATATCTTCTTTTTAAAAATTTTTTTTAACTTATATACGTATGAATAGTTAATTATAGATTATTTCATCATTATTTTGGGATTAATTGATTTCTATTTTGTAACATTTTAAGAAATGTTGAGAGACACTAATCAAACTCCTTTCTTAAGAATGTTCTTGTTTAGCCAACATTTGAAAGATTTGAGATAATGGAGAGGGGGCAGGACCCCTGAAACCAGCCGGTGTTGTCGTCTGTCACAGATAAATTATTCTCATTTAAAAATTACAGCCAATTAATTTTCTCTCAGTCAACTTGTCATTTCAGGTCTAATTGCCATGAAGCTGATTTATCCTGTTTAGTAAAGAGGTGATTTGGGCCTCTGGTCTCCATGTCTGGCTTTATATCTCCCAAAGCTGCCCCCCCCCCACCTCTCTCTCTCGCTCTCGCTCTCTCGCTCTCTCTGTCGCTCTCCCTCCCACATTTCTTTCTCCATTTTGTTCTTTCACCAACTCTTGGTCCATGCCCTCCTCTCCATCCGTCTCCTTTAGTGGCTCCGCTTGTCAGTCCATTTTGCTTGTTTCCTCTCTAAGCCATCCCCTCTTTAGCCCAGATGCTCTTAAGCTCCTTGTTTTCCTCCGCCTCCTCTTCTGCCTCGCTTTCTTTCCGAGCAAATTGCTTTGGACGATGCATCCAGGTTGGAGTGTCCTAGTTTCATCTCCCTCCCTCCTCCGTGTGTCCTTTCTTGCTCGGCCCATCTCGGCAATAATTCATGCAGTTGGGAAGAGAAATGAGAGAGCGAATGTGGGAAGGCTCAAGTGCGAGGAGCCGGGCGAGAGGAAGACAAATAAGCAGATAAGGAGAAGGCGAGCAGTTTTAAAGGACTGGAGATTGTCTTTTCTGTCAATATAGCTCTATGTTGGCTGAAAGAAGATTGGCAGCAGCTTTATCTCCATGTTCTGGAAGTCTCACCTCTGGGAGCTTCAGAAGTGGACGTCTGTTATCCAGAATTATGTAAAAACATCACGACCATGATGGTTAATGACGGATTGTTAATTATTTTAGATGTAATCTTTACTCCCCATATGTTCCCTATAGCAACAGACGTGTTTTTTTTTGTTTTTTTTTAAGAAACAGTGGAGAAACATGGTGACGGTCAAAAACAAAATAACATTCTATCTTCAGCAGCTTCTTTCCTTCAGTTACACCACAGTCAAAAAATAATAATCACTGGTCTTTTATGTATAATTTTTTTACATCTGTGTTTTTTGGTGTGATGTGGCCTTGCCTGGTTTTCAACCTCAGACCCGTAGATGTGACCTTCACTCAGAGGAGAGGCGATGAGTCGGCCAGCAGGAAGGTGAAAGTCACAGTTTGGATCCTCTTTCATTTTTTCATACTTCATCAATGGCAGCAGATAAAGCTCTCGCCCCTCACCCTCCTCAGTCTCAACCTCACCTTCAGCCTCACCCTCAATCTCATCCTCACCCTCAGTCTCAACCTCGGCCTCGTCCTCAGCCTCACCCTCAGCCTCGTCCTCAGCCCAACCCTCAGTTTCACCCTCACCCTCGTCCATTTCCTCAGCCTCAGCTGGACTGAGGGACTTTCCCCTGCTGTATATAAAACCAGGTAAAACTTATTCTATCTGATTAACGGGGACAACTTCAGTCACTTCTTTAAATTTGGTTCTAATGCCCAGTACAGACTATGTAATACATTTGTCTTTGTCGGATCAGGTGTTCATAAATTCATGCTGTTTCTTGGGCGTGACGCTGAAAACGCCACTAGTTCGACCCGACTGTCTGTTTACGCCAGGTCATGTGACGAAAACGATCCCCGAAAACGTTTGTGAGGTATTTCTGTGAAGCATTGCCTTCGGTGATTATAGAAGATAGATCAACCCGAGACGATTCTTAGCACCAAATTTGGACTAAATTGGACCAAAGGTCAATTCAGTTCTTCCTCGCACTAAGATCCATGTGGGTTTAAAATTGGAAAATTAGCCTAAAATAGTTTTTGCGTTAAAACGGAGGATCCCTTTGGCGGCGTTTGACGATTCTTGAATATCTCCGACTTTTCGGGGCAGCGACACATCGCTGTTGTTCATGTCCATCATCCTGAGTCCCCTCCTTTTTCAACCAACTCCTTGTGAAATGAGGCTGTAATCTTAAAACCAGGTTTTACTCTTCATCGTATCGTCATGTTTGTCTCCTCATTATGTCCCCAAAAAGTCCGGGATATTACGGAATCGTCCTCGCCACCACCAAAGATCCTTCGTGTTAGGGCGACACGACCCCTTCATTTTCTTCTTCTCCTTCATCTTTTTCTTCTTGCTTCTTCTCCTTTTCGTTCGTCTATTTGTTCGTCGTCTTGCTTCCTCATTTTAAAGTGTCAAACCTTCTTCAGGAAGGTTTTCTTCGGCAGCGGCTCATCTGGGGAACGTTCCTGATCATTATTCCACATGTTATGAAGATAAAAAAAGATATAAAACATATTTCCTGTCATATCCAGTGTTTATGGTAAAAACGGAGGCTGTTTTGAGGAGATCACTGCTGCTGGTGCGGCTCGTCACGGACCTCTGCGCCGCTCATCAGTCAGCGATCTAAGACCCTAACCCTGCCCGGCGGGATCGGATCTGGGACACCTGTAATTACGCAGCATATCATTATCCGCCGTGGCTGAGCTTCATCAAATGCAGAGGTCGGAGGGTAGTTCATCAGCACAGGCGAGGTTTTTATGTAAAAAAAACAAAAAAACGATTCTGCTTATCAGTCCAAATCCCAAATTGGGGCCGAGACAGAGGCGAGCATCCCATTCCCTCTAATTGGGGCTTTGCAGATTGGAAGGGTGAAACCGTCAGGCGAGACAGAGATGAGTTTTAAAAGTGGAGCCGGTTCGTGAAATAACAATGAAAGGGAGTGGTGATCTCATCCGATGACGAAGAGGAAGGGCAGACGGGCGGAGAGTTGGGTCTGCGGTTTGAACCCTCTGAAGGCAACTAGACGGCATAGGGAATTAAACTGGAAAAGTCCCCGACCCCTGCATTGTACATGCAATCCCCCTGATTGAACTCCTCAAATCAAATGTGGAGTTTTGTCTGTAAAACTGTGTGGGTTTTTTTTCATGAAGACAGCTCCCCCTAGTGAGTAAAATGTGAACTCTTAGAGGAAAATATGAAGATGGATCTCTATGCACCAAAGTTGGACTAAATGATACAAACGATTCGGAGGTTATGGCTGAGAAAAAGTATAATTTACAATTAGAGTAAAATATAATATGTATTCAAGACAGATATCTTCATTGTAGATTTATGATTAAGCAATTTTATCAGAAAAAGGTTTTTTCATAAAAAAACTTTCCCTATTGAGTTATATATGAACAATTCGAGTTGAATATAATATATATATATATATATATATATATATATATATATAGCCTGACAATTTGACCAAAAACACTCCAGTTCTTCCTCACACAAAGGTCTATTGGTGTATAAAGTTTGAAAATAATCAATCAAAGTTTTTGAGGTATTTTCCTGCAAAAAAGTTTTCGTTAAAAAGTTTCACCTGGTGAGTTAAATGTGAACTACTGGAGTAACATATGATATTTACAAGATATATCTCCTCATGTTCATTCATATACACACAATTTGGACTCAATCAGACAAACAGTTAAAACGAGTGATTGGAGTGGGCGGGGCCTGTGCGGCTCAGCTGAGACTGGGGGAAAAGTGTGGAAGAGCCAGAGATAAAACATCTGCAGGTGTCAGAGGAGCTCAGCTGAGAGCAATTAGTGCTTTTATTGTCGGAACAGAACAGGGACGGATGAAGACCCGGGCCCCGGCACGACCTTGACTCCTGCTGCAGCAGTACCGCGCTCACACAAGAGAAAACATCAGAACCCTGACCCTGTTCTGCTTCTTTTTATCTGAGAGTACAAAGCTCCGCTCTGCAGATTTTAGTCAGCCTGAATGCTGTGATTTACAAACATCAGTGCGTCGGTTGAAAAAACTGTTGTTGCCCTCGGATCAGCAGGAGATGAATGATGAAGGGGCGCTCTCATCTTCGTGTGAAGAGTGCAATATTCTTACTAGATGTTCAGACTGCAGGGTTTGTTTTTTTTTTGGATAAAAAGTTCTGCTAGGGGTCAATCGGGTTCGCAGTAAAACCCGAGAACTCACAGAAATTCAAATCCCCCATCTTCAAGGGACATTTAGTCTCGGAATAGAACTAGGATTTTTCTTTGACAGTGTTTTGAGGTGCCGGGCTCAAGGGCTCATGGACAGTCTTGATGGAGTGAAGGGTGGTGTCCGACCCAACAGGGGACGTCCTGCAGGTTCAACACACGGTGACATCACAGCTGCGGCAGGTGCAAGGCGGACCTACAGAACATGAGACCGGTGGTTCATGGCTGATCGGTGTAAACGAGCATCAACCATCTGAACTCCATCCAGGTGGTCATCATCTCTGAGGGGCTGTCGTGTCTGTTGGACCACCGTGTTCTGCAGCTGGCTTCACCTGGAGGAAGCCGGGTCTCCTTTCTGTAGTTTGAACCTCCTCTAGTCTGTGGAGCCATCAGGTCCTTCAGGGGAAAGAAGCTCCAAACACACACCCTTCTCTGTGTTTGTGTTGTGATGGTTCTGCCGGAGGAAATGGCGGGACAATGAGCTGATGGTTTCAAACACAGGCTGTTCTGATGTGGCCCAGGCTCCAGCTAAGCCCGGCACCGGCGTATTGTCCGGTGAGCTCTGTCTTCTGTCGGACTACAAAAACAGCCCGTTTCAGCCGGTCTGTCGGGCCAGAGGCTGCTTCACGGTCCTGTTGGTGACCTCGGGGTCCAGTTGCTTTGGCGTGGATCAAAAGCTGCCTCCAGAACCAGCCCATTACAAATGCAAAGCTTTGTTCAGATATGTCCATCTGTCAAACCCATGTCTGATCATCTTCACCTCTGCTGGATCACGATAGCTGAGGCTGCATGGCAGCACAGTGAAGGTTCTGCAGGGAAGGCCCGTCTGAGAGTGTTGAAACAGGTTGTGTAGTGGCCAAAGGTTTTAAAGAAAAGCTCTAAACCTGTGAAACGTTTTTTCACTCAGCGGGCCACAAGCTCACTTCACAAATGACCCGGTCTTCGTGCTGCACCGGCGGATTATTTTCTCTTTCAGTTTAGTTTTTTTCAGTTTTGAGCTTTTTTGAAATTCATAACAAGTAGATTTTTATTTTCAGAAGGGTTTTCCGTGCAGGCTCAGTCGACAAATATGGAATTTAAACTACAGACCACAACATTTTTCTTTCAGAACGGAGAGGCTAGTGGGGGCCACTCATGACGCCAACGGTGGCAAATATTATACTGGTTACAGGGTTCTGGAGAGGGCGCCCCGGCGGGTTCTGTGGATTTCGTCCTGGTCGTGGAACGCTGGACCAACTTTTTACCATCCAGTCTACACCCGTTTTATGGATTAGGAGAAGTTCTATGAGCGTGTCCCCCGTGGAGTCCTCTTGGAGTATGGGGTACCAGGACCGTTAATACGGGCCATCCGGTCTCTACATGAGCATTTGAAGTCTGACTCCTCATAAGCCCAAATCATGATAACTCCAAACCTCGACCTACAGATATCTACACACTTCTATTTCGATATCTTAGATTTAGTTTGGACTAGTGCGAGTGATGTTCGATAACTTTAACTGGAAGTATGACTCGGTCAAAATGACGAGTCGATACGGACAATTCGAGTTTTGACAAGAGGAAGGAGGTCACAGATATCTTCAATGAAACGTTTGCACTCTGCACCATTGGAAAAATAACTAGTCAGAACGAGGTTTTTTTTAACAAATCTGTAATTTTATCTGTGGGTAGTAAAAATGAGTCAAGAAACGTTTAAAGGTTTGACCGTCGGAGGCTCCTCCCCCTAACCTTTCCTCTTGTCCAACACAGCCTTCAAAGGTTTAAAGTTGTTACAGTCATAACTCCGTTTAAGATTTGTCTGTTAGTCCTGCATGTTCTGGAAGCGTCTGCCGACTCCAGACAAGCTGGGACATGTTGGTGAGGCCTGGAGCGGTTCTTGACGGGAGGGCGAGCCAGAAGGGAGATACCGGCTCGTATGAATCCAGAATCGGTGTGTGAATCCTGAGTCATGTCTTCATAACACTTTCTGCTCCGCTGCCATTTAGACTGAGCAGATATGGAAATTTCTTGCCCGAAGGTCCAAACCCGATTCATTTTTCCTAGCTCTCGCCTCTTCAGTCAGAACTTAATGCTTGTGCCAGTTCTCTTTTTTTTCTTTTCACACAGCAGGAAAGCTGCTTTCTTCATCAGACTTCATCAGGTCCTGAATGTGCAGGAGCACGAGCGTCGCTGTATGGTCCGCTAACGGAGCGCCGACATGAACAAATGTGGGTTAATGTGTCATCTCGCCACACACAGTATTCCCCGGACAGCGCCGCCATCGACCCTGACACTCCATGATGCCGCACACACACACACACACACACACACACACACACACACACACACACACACGCGCACGCACACACACCAGTGACAGACACACTCCTGCTGAGGCTGCTCTCTCCAGATTACATCAGCCAAGTGGAGGGTTAAATCCGGTCTTTGTGTCGCCCCCACAGGTTCTGAGCCTGACTCAAGTCATGTGCTCCGTCACACAGGGAGGGGGGGGGGGCTGTTAAATGTTTAAACTGCCCCCTTTGCAGAATGTGCCATATGGTGCAAGTGTGGCGCATACATTTTTAACGCTTGCAGGACGCAGAACCCACAGGAGTGGACTTTGTTGTGTTCAGGATTCAGAACCATTAAAACACAAAACCACCCCAAGATTATTTTAATGCAGCCGTTACAGTCGTCCAATCGTTTAGATGTTATTGTAAGATGTGTGCTCACAATAAGAAAGTAAAAGAGAAAATAATATCCTAGTTATTTGGTTTTGATTTCTTTTCTTTCTTTCTTTTTTTTTTTTTTACAGCCAGAATTGAGTTAAACAGCGAAATAAATATCCTGAATTTCTGATAATGTTTCGTAAATGAACTTTTAAGATGAATAACGTCTATATGACCACTTTATATATATATATATAAAAAAAATACACATTTATATTTGTTTTCACGATCATCACCGGCTCCTCAGCCTCAAATAAACTTACAACTTTGATGTAAACATGCAGAAAATGATTTTAACTGAAAGTCTTAACCAAGTTTCTCTCTCAGCTACTTTAGGCCTTTCTACTGACCATCTTTATAGCCCAGTAAATAATACGTGACTGCCCCCGAACTCCCCTCATACATCAAGTATTGATTGTATATGACTATTGCGAAATATGCAAATCCATGTACTATCTCATTCATTGACCTATAATGAAAAACAAATTATGTTTTGGTGTTTACAGGGCTTTGTGTTGATTTTAAGTGCTCTTAATAAAAAAGGAAAATAACATTTGGAAAGAAACACATTTATTATCGAGTTTAGTAACATTTATTATGTTGGGGGTTTATTTGAGCCAAGGAAAAAATATGTAAAATGGCAAACATTTCAAATGTTTAGTCCATCAAACCATTCCATTCCATTCATTATAAGATCTCTCTTCTCACTCACCAGTGTATCCATGGTAACGCACCCCCCTACCTAAAAGAACTACTCACCCCACTGACCTCAACCCCATCCCTCCGTTCTACCCACTCATACCGCCTCCTCCTTCCCCGGACTAAGCTCAGCACCACGGGTGATCGGGCCTTCTGTTCTTCTGCCCCTCGTCTGTGGAATGCCCTCCCTGACCATCTGAGGGCTCCACAGACGACTGACATTTAAAAAAGGACTTAAAACATTCCTTTTTAGCAGAACCTATAACTTTTAATAAACATTGCTGCTTTTTGGTCAGGTTTTTATATAGTTATTATTTTATTTGTTATTGATGCTTTTATCTGCTTGTACTTTGTAGCACTTTGAGATTTGATCCAAATGTAAAGTGCGTTATAATTAAATGTATTATTATTTATTATTATTATTCCAAACATCAGTAAGTAAAACAACAGTAATAACTATAATGAAGAAACATCAATAAAAGTAAATTAGTCACCAGAATGAGTTCAAAGGCCAGTAGGCTTCACACCCAGGCAGACCTTTGGGCTTGTTCAGTCTGCACTACTGTGCACATGATGTGCATAGAGTGTGTGTGTGTGTGTGTGTGTGCGCTCTTTGCAGATGTACTTCTTGCATTTCACACATGTGGAGCTGGTTTTAGAATCATTTTTGATGGTACAGACCCGACACCTGCTACGTTTTCTGCCTGCTGTCGGACTCACTGGAGTAGTTGGGGTGTGTGTCTCCTTTTGTATCTCCTTTACAACAGAGACAGCCGCTGCTGATCTGGGACGGCGTCCTCTTCTCTCGATGTGAGGTGTCACCAGCGCGTAAACCAAGCTTCTCCAAGAAAAACCTCCGTCGACTCAGTTTTCCATCCTTCCACCCATTGTTTGTTTCACTCCATATGACAAAAGCATTGTATGCACTCACATCAATGATGCTAAAACAATGACCAGGGGCCAACGGGCCGACATACGTGATCAGCCGTATGTGGCTGTGACCTTGTCCAAGTTGTCAACTCCTCCTCCCGTTGTAGCACCATTTGTGGCTTTCTATTGTCTCTGCTGCTCAAGGCAGCATCTTTGTGCATGCTACTCATCAGCAGGACATTTTTGTTTTTCTTTGGGCTGCAGGAGACAACAGCAGCTTTGTCAGTGAAGGCAAACATGGAAGATGTGACTCTCCTGTCCTTCATTGCAAGAAGCTCACAGGGAAGCTCTGGCTTGTTTTTTCTTACTGTACCCAACATAGTGAGCTTCCTTTTCAGCAGTTCCTCACCCAGGGCGTACGATGTAAAAAGTTGTCACAGCTGGATTGTGCATCACACAGACACACAGACACACATACAAGGAAGGACACACACACACACACACACACACACAAATGAACGTGTAGGTGGTTTTATAGAACAATAGTGCTAGGCGTCAAAATGACCCCCACCTGACCGATGCGTACAAAAAGTGTACAGGACATTTTTAAAATTTCTTTTGCTTAATTTCATGTTTGCCATGTTTACCCCGTAAAGTTATGAAAAGTCATAAAAAATCTAGCTGAAAAAAAAAGTATGTAAACCATGTTTTTAGAGACAGTAAACATTGAATGGGGTCAAATTGACCCCTAACATAATAGGAGGGTTCATTGCTCCTATTTTGAAGGTGGAAATAATGCTGGTCGGCATAGTGTATACATTTTGACTTGTCGAGATTCATAAAAAGCTCCGTCCCCCCGCCGTGCGTTTCTTAGACCGAATCTGAGACATTTGGAAGTGAAAATAAAACTTTGTAAGCCTGGTTGTGTCTATGCTCTATGCCGGCTCTGTTCAGGGACTTCAGAGCTCGTGCCTGGCTCTGTTCTCCCGCTAGCTTTAGCTGCTCTGCTAACGTTACCTTCTTCAAAACTTCCTACGTTCCTTGAGGTGATTCAATTTGGCCATTGTGACATTTTCGGGGTTGTTCCGCCTGAGTTTATTTAGTCCTTACTGTTGCAAAATTGCCAGCTTTGCTTTACCGGCACCAAATCAACCTCAGGTGAGGCTTCTCGTCCGCCTAATGAATTCATCAAATCGGGCCTCCCCGTGCTGATCGCTCGGTGCACCTCCCCCCATGACCCCGTTTATCTTTCCTTAAGCCAACTCAGTAGGCAGATACCATTGCGGACCAGGAAACAGCCAACAAGACCTGCAGCTCTCAAGTCAAAGTCACTCAAATCTTACAGCTTCCCTCTTTCTTCTAATGGAGAAAAATGCTAACATGCTATCCAATATCTACGGCTAATAGGTGATAGCATCTGCTGCAGTAACAATGATTTTACTTCATCCACTGGTCTAGTGAGAGAATGTGAAACATGTGATCTGGAAGTTGAGGTTAATGTTCCAGCATCATCTCAGACACGCTCGGGCACATTCAGCCACTTCTGGGAAGTTCTGGAATGCAGGCGCCTGCCTCCTGATGGAGAGACAAGAATGGAGAATGAGAGAGAGAGGGAGAACGGTGTGAGGGAGAAAGCAGTGGAATGCAGCCGTATCTGTGACGGATGTTCCCAACTTCCTGTGGTTGATCTGATGGTGGGAAGCGTTTATGAGGCGCACTGATCACATGTTTGAACAAATGTTTTTTCCGGTCGGAGGACAGAGATGAACTCAAGTCTGTTCTCTGACCAGAAATGAAGAATGAAGGTATTTTTCTGCCATCGCAGACTGAGCAGGTGAAAACATTCTACTTCAATGGAATTTATAAGCCTTTCAGAACAAACGCTTCTGTTGTGTAACCTTCAAGGACATCTGTCAGTCCCCGTTCTCTCCAGCTATAATGCAGGCGTGTATAAAGGGTGCATCTAATAAAACATGGTCTGCTGTCAAGATGTTTTATCTAAAGGTTAAAGGTCATGCGCCTTAGATAAAGTGTCTCCTCAGAGCAAGTGTTTAGCTGTTAGACAGGACCAATAAGAAGCTTAAACATTTTCCCATGAGCCTCCATTGAATCCCCAGCATTACAATCCCATGGTGGTCACCTCAGTTGAAGTGGTTCTTCAGAGGATGACTTCTGTTCTCCTTCCTGACCTCTCCTCTCAAGGAGTCAAACTCTCCATTGAGCAGCAATGAGCGCAATTTCAAATTGTATTCTATTTTTTTTGCGTTCCATTGATTTTCAAATGGGCGCCACAGGTGTGCTTCTTCGTTTACTCGGCTCCTCTGGAGATCACAGGTTAATGAAAAACATTTTACTGCTTCTAATTCAGCGGGTGGGTTTTACTGCTATCGATCCGCTCTCAGCTGCATTACAAGAAATGACTCGTCCGTTGGCTGAATGTTGGTGAGACCTGAGCCCTGTGACGTTTTAAGTGTTTACGGTTCACCGCTGAGTGAAGCAAAGACGGCGATCTACGCAGGGATTTAAATGTGGGATTTTTATTTTTTTTAAATTTTTATCTATTTAATTGGTTATTTTATTTATTTTATTTAAAACGAATTTGTTTTATTTATGTATTTTATTTTATTTTTTGAATTTTCATTTTCATTTTCATTTAATTTCAATTTTATAATTTTTCTTTTTGTCATTTTCATTTAATTTAATTGTATTTATTCTTTATTCTTTTTTTTTTTTTTTTTTTTTAATTGATTTTTTTTTGTTCAGGCCCTGCAGGTGGATTTGATTCTCTCTCCGCTCTGCTTTCCGTTCCCTGCTACATGTGTGTATAATATATACCAGCCCTGAAACGCATATAGACCTAAAAACGTATCATTTACACAGGGGAGAAGATAATAAGACACACACCTTCACCGGTCCTGGTCCAGCGGCCCCTTTAGAACGTGGCTTTAAAAACAAAAGGTCAAAGGTTCTTGTAGGTACATGTTGAAACAGATTTGTTTCAACTTGTTTCAACTTGTTGGCGAGGGAGTAACGTTCACAAACGGCCGCTGAAATAAAAATCCGAAGATCCATTATCAGGACAAAGTGGATGATCCGGTTCTGCCGTGGGTGGAACCATCTGGAACTGTTTCCAACGCGGCCACCTCAGATGATTTCATGTCACGGTGGAATGGAGCAGCAGTAAAATCTTCTCCTTCCTGTCTCTTCTCTTAACTGATGGTTAGCTGACAGTTTTCATGCTCTGTTGGAAGGGTGTGGTTGCAGTGACGGCATCTTCCTTATGAGGAAGGCAGCAGGACATGATCCACGATTCATGGTAGGAGTCACATGATCGTGATCATGCCCACTTCCCCCTTTTTAATGTCCTACTGGATGAAATGACGCAGGAGGTCGGGGGTCACCCTCTCAGCGGCTGGTCGGTGGTCCGATCCCCGGCTGTTGCATTCTTTGTCTTTTTCTTTGTTAAAGGAAGAGCCTGGACCCCAAGCTACACCTGAGGCTGTCCCATTGGGGCCTGAATGATGGTGTGATGAGTGGAGGGGCACCTTGTATGACAGCCTCTGCCACCACTACATGAATGGCTAAATGCTGACTCATGTCGGTAGGAGTGGTCCAGTGGACTCGAAATGCCTGATAGAAGCGCGGTCCAGGTACCATGAGATGGTTAAACCTGTGGGAGGAGCCTGTAAGGCATGTGACTGAAACTTCTGCTGCTTAAACCAAATGAATTGTGACAACCGGGTTCACTGTTGGTTTAGTGAAGCTGAGTTCAGAACCAGAGTGAAAAATCTCTTTTTACACTTTTGACATTTTTGCACAGAAGTTGGAAGAAAAGAATCAGAGGTGATGAGGTAGTCAGGTATTATATGAAGAAATGTATAGAATGAAAATAGCTATAGAATCCTTAGATTAGATAGATGGATGGATGGGTTTGAAGATGGATGAATAAATGGAAATAGCTATACATAGATGGATGTAGATGTAAAGATGGACAGATTGATGGATGGTTGGATTTATGGATAGAAAGATGGATGGATAGAAAGATGGACATATGGATGGATTGGTGGACGGATGGTTAGAAAGATGGATAGATGGATGGATAGAAAGACAGATGATGGAAGGATGGATAGAAATACAGATGATGGATGGATGGATAGAAAGACAAATGATGGATGGATGGATAGAAAGAGAGATGGATGGATAGAAATACATGGATGGATGGATAGAAAGACATGGATGGATGGATGGATAGAAAGACATGGATGGATGGATGGATGGATGGATAGAAAGATGGATAGATGGATGGATAGAAAGACATGGATGGATGGATGGATAGAAATACATGGATGGATGGATAGAAAGACATGGATGGATGGATGGATAGAAAGACATGGATGGATAGAAAGATGGATAGATGGATGGATAGAAAGACAGATGATGGATGGATGGATAGAAAGACAGATGATGGATGGATGGATAGAAAGACAGATGATGGATGGATGGATAGAAAGACAGATGGATGGATGGATGGATAGACTATTCATATTTGAAAGCGGCCATAAAAATCAGATGATATATAATAGGAAATAGAGAAGTAGACACACACACACACACACATGAACACATGAACACAAAAGGCTGAAAACAGAAATACACACCTAGATACGTACCTGAATTGAAAGAGAAATGAAATGTAAGAATCTCCACACATCAAAGAGGTCCAGCGGTGTGACATGCAGACGTACAGAGTCCTGCTTGAATAGATATCGTGTTCCAGCGCTCAGCAGAGAACAACCGTTAACAGTTAGAAGGAAGGATGCAGCAGCTCCACACGAGGGTTCGTGCTTCATAGAAGAAACTCAAAGTAGATGATTGGCTGTTCAACACGCAGAACTTCTGGTCTCCTTCTCACCGAGGGTCCGAGTTGAGTGCCTCGCAACAATGCAGCCTATTTTCCACAACCTCTAACCGCTTGAGAGGTTCCTGAATCACCTCACAGCGGTCCAACAGAACATTATGGGAGACTCATTTCACCTGCAAAGTGTGATGTTTCTGACCAGACTGTCAGAACCAGACTCCATACGGGTTGTATGATTGCCCACTGTCATCAAGTGGGATCTGATCTCCCAGCCCAGAACCATGCAGCCGGACTGATGTTCACCAGAGATCACAAGGCTGGGCAGGTTCTCCATTTGTGACCCGTTCTCCTCGCAGATGAGAGAAGGTTCTGACTGAGCTCATGTGACTGACATGACTATGGAGACGCCTGCTGGGAACATCATCGGGCAGGACCGGTTTGGTTGTGGGTCAGTAATTGTCTATGGAGGCAGATCCTCGGAGGGTCTCACAGACCTCCAGGTGTTAGCCAGCGGTACCCAGAACAACTGTCAGACCTCAGGCCGCTGCAGTGGACCCTGGGTTCCATCCTGGTGGGATTCTGTTCAGTGTAATAGTTCTGACATACCAGCTGGGAATGTTTTTGTTCTGATTGGAGTGAAGCAGCAGGAGCTGCAGGGAAAATGCATCAAGTGGTGTTCAGGTTCTTCTGGCTGATGACAGCTGAGAGTTCAGTGAGGTAGGAAGAAGAATAACAATCTGTGACTGTTCTATTAGGCCAGTTGACTGGAATGCACCTCATTAGACACAGTGTGTGTGTGTGTGTGTGTGTGAGTGTGTGTGTGTGTGTGTGTGTGTGTCTCTGGAGGGGAAGAAAGAAACAGGTGAAGAAAAGTGCATTCATGGCTTTCTGCATCAGTTGCAACTGTTTGCTTATAAATGCATGGATGTGCACAGGCACACACACACAAACAAACACACACACACACACACACATGCACCTACCTGTGTGTTTTGGAATGGTGTGTCTGTGAGGAGGAATGACTGTTGAGAAGTAGCTAATTAGCAATCAGAGCGAGATGCCTCAGCTGGAAAAGAGATCTTTGTTTCACACACACACACAATCACTCACACACACACACACACACACACACACAGACAGTGTCTCCTATTTTGCCATGTCCAATAGCACATCCTTACATCTTTGGAGACCTGCTGTCAGAGATGTGGAATCTGTATTTAAGGTTTCACACTGAGCTGTAGTGAAAGGTTGGCGAACACACACACACAGACACACACACACACACACACACACACACACACACACGCTGTGCGTAGGCAGTGAAGATGATGATGATTATGGCTGGCTGATGCTGAACCTGTTTAAAGATGCCTGTCATTTGCGTTCTGCTGTGATAATGACTCCCAGGTGTTCGATCCGCGGCGCTGTGAGTGTTGTTCTTTTTTGCCAGAAGGGCCAGCGGCGGGACGATGTTCCTGCGCCAAACTTAAACACCTCTGCCTCCAGTTACTATCGTTAAATCAGCACCGGTTCTGTCTTTTTTTCCTGATTGTTTTAGACACAGAGCACAAAACATTATTACGACACTTTATGCTAACCTCCAGCCGTAGCGTTAGCTCGTCGGTCAGATTAGCTTTAATCTGGCTAACGTAACCTCATGTCGGTGAGGTAAACTGAACCTGAAGAAACGTCAATAAGAACTCAGATCTACACCGCGGCCATTACCAGCGGTCTAATTACAATCGGTCTCGTAGCTGTGGGATTTGAGCCCACAACCGCCTGATCTGCTATTTTACCCCAAAACAGGCTTAATTTTGTTCAAACGGTTGGCAACAACTGTTTTTCTGATTCTGATTCATGCTTGGCATATTTTTGTTTCCTTTGGCATCGTGGGTGGAGAAGTTCTTTCTTTCTTCAGTATTATTTCCTTCTTATTTTCCTACCGTCGATGCATCCCATCACAATGTGGTCTTGTTCTGCCAGGAAGCTGCCGTTTTACTTTTAACTCCAGAGGGCTGGCACGCAGGCAAAGGAAACCGCCAGAGAAGAATCGTTCCCTTCTTTTCGACAACTTATTCAGTCGTCATCCGTAACCATTTGTGATGTTCATGGTCATGGGGGTGGAGCCTATCCCACCTGACATTGAGCGAGATTGGGGCAGACCCTGGATGAGTCGCCAGTTCGTCGGCGGACCAGCACAACCACTCCCCCTCTCGTTCACTCCCAGGGGAAATTTAGAGTCGTCATGTTTTTGAACTGAGGGAGGAAGCCGGAGAACCCGGAGAGAACCCAAACCAGAACGTGGGATTCCACAGGAAAGCTGGCAGAAGTGGATTTGAACCCGGTACCGTACCATACGCACGCGCCAACCCTACATTCCGGTACGATGAGTCATAATGGGGCATGGGAGGAGAGGAAGAGAAAGTAATTTCAACATTAAAAAACTGAGAACCTGGACCCACTGGACCCTTTGGGGCCCACAGAACCCACTGTTGCCCACTGTGAGTCAGCGTGTTAGCTGAGAGTCCGTTCTCCAGCGATCTCCATCTAAGTTTTCTTAAATAAAGTAAAGTCAGTGGTGGACCTGATGCATCTAAAGTCCCTGACTCTCATCCTCTGACGCCATTAAATGAACTTCCTGCTGCTAAACTCTGAGACCAGTGATCTCCAGATCTTAGAATGATGTCTGTTGTTTGGAGTCGAGACCCGATATCGAGGCTTAGACATTCTGAAAGCATCGGCAGAGGCCGACGTCAGGAAAAACTAGGACATAAAATATCTCACTGTAAAATAGTCCCAGCTTTTTGCGGCGCCCGCAGGACACGGCCGACAGGAGAGATTGGATCCGACTCATTCAGAGGGGAAAAATTACAAACAAGACATGAATCACCTTCACAAGGTCGGCCCGAGATAGGAGAGGGTTTTTTTTTTACCCGTGCGGCGCTGATATTTGATCCTCAAAGCAGAGATTTGTCTTCCATCTTAAAGCAGCCGCCGCTCAGGAGTGTCTCCGTCTCGTTTCCAGACGCATCCATCCGGCGCTCCTGACGTGACGACGCGTGTGACACCGGATTGAAGCAGGAACTTGTTTGATCTGTGAGGAGCTTCAGTGGAGCGCAGAGGCTGGTCGGCGCCGACTCAACAACACCGAGTGAAAATGTGAAAATGGAATGGATCATATTCCACATGCCGATAACAATAACGTTAAAGTTCCCACTTGACTTTTTTAATAAAAAAGTTGATGTGATAATAGACGACCACAAAGGAACTTATTCCACAGAGACTTTTTGTTATTTTTGATGATTAAAATGAACATTTATCCACAATAAAGACTGTTTCATACTCTGAAGAGTAAAAGTGTAACATTTATTATTCCAATAATAAAAATTAAAGACTTTTTTTTATCACTTAAATAAATCAGTCCAACACAGTCAAATTGTTTCCCCACATCTGAGCCAAGCCTGAAGAGCAGGGGGCGGAGCCTGTTATACGCACAGGAAGCAAAGTGTTCAGTGTCTTGCCCAAAGACCCTGCAACATGAAGCCTTCCGGGGGGTCCAGGAACTGAACCACGGATCTAACTCGCGTTCTACCGCTTGACCTCCTGCGTAGAGTCTCAGCACCGTATTTGACATTTTCTACATTTAAAATTGGAGCCATGTTCGGCCAGGCAGGTCAGGGTCCGGCGGAGGTTCAGCAGCATGTCTTTGTCATGCTTAAATGCTGATATTATGTGGTAATCAAGCTGTCAGAAAGTCTTGGACTCTCCAGGAAGACTGTGATCATGGTGTGTCTGCACCGAAGAGCAGCAAGGAGGAGGCAGTGGAGGTGTAGGAGGAGGCGGCGGTGGTGGTGGTTGATGACTCTGCTGAGACTGATCAGGACACAGAGGCTGGTGAAATGTTGATGTTGGTGAATCTGTGAAGTCTGGCGGTTCAGAGAGGGGCATGTTTAAAACCACAGCAGCAAGGCGTTAGGCTAACACTGGGTCCCATTCACTGAATCGTCGTAAGAATTTTTCTTGAATTTGTTCGTAAGAAAGCTCCTAAGAGAAAAGCTAGGTCCGATTCACGAAGCCTTCTCAAACCGCCAAATTATTTGCACCTTTGTCTTAACTCGATGAATCCCATTTTGAACGTAAATTAAACGTAAATAAAGAAACTTCTGAAAAAGTAAACGATACTCTCTGAAACCTCGTTTTTTGAAGCGATGTGTTATAAGTTAATTATAAGCTGTAAAGGTAAATTTTTTATTCTTTGGTTACAAACAGTCAATCATTTGCTGTCGAACCTGAACAGAAAGTCGGTCGTATAGCGATTATTTATTTTAAAATACCATAATGCGTGACGAAACAAGGACAATTATTATCATTATTATAATAAATGGAAAAAATGTATTATACAAGCGTGTAATTGAAGAAAACATAATTAAAAACAAACGTCTGTTAGGTCTGGTCTGTTCTCACCTAAGAACAAATCCAGAATAAGAAAACACGGACTAATGCCAGAATCTTTCTAAAAGAATTAAGCCACAGAGGTTTAAAAAAAGTATCTCTTTGTGAGAACGGTTGGTGAACGAAACCCATTCAGTGTGTGCTGCTGTCCTATTGGAAGAGAAATAAACTGGTGAGAACAGCCAATTTCACATTTATTGTCCCCAGACGGTCTTTGTGTCCGCCTGCATCAGGCCAGAGGTCCGTTCCTGTTTAGACTAAAGCAGTGTAGATAAGACGAGGGATAGAGCTGACACGTCCTGCTCAGTCCCTACAAAAGCATATAAACCGGTTCTGTTCTGACAAACTTATAAGCACAAGACCCACTCTCTCTCTCTCTCACTAAAAGTCAATCTATCTCGCCCACCGGTCCGTCTCTGTCCCTGTGTTATAAAAGGGTGGATTTATCGGTCAACGCGCTGCACAGTAAAATCATTACGCTGACAGGAAGAAGACTTTCCCCCATGAAATCTAGCCGTGTGCTGCTTCTAATGACGGCAGCAGTCAAAGAAAAGTGTCCGATCATTCTAAAGCACAGCATCACTCATTTCTCTTTTAGAGGGACTGGTTGAAAAGTGCGAAAGTGAGGCATGACGGATTCACGTCTGTGGTTGAGAAGGAGCCGCCATGAGATGGAAATCCTGTCCGACACAAACTTCATTTCAACTTTCTCTCAGTTTTTCATTTAGGGAGTACATCAGAACATCACACATGCAGTGAGCCGACTTTGGGTTGACCTTCAATTTTCCAGCAGTTGATGAAAAGCCGCGACTCGACAAAACTGAGTGCCAGTGACGAGGTGGAGGGACGACGCGTTCTCCTCGTTCTGGTTTAAATGTAAGATTTCAGCGCGACTCTGCTGCTGTTGATGTCAGTGTGAAGCGTCTCAATCATGCTGGCAAACAAACCGCTGATCTGGAAATGCCACTTAAAGTCTTACTGGACACTGGGAGCTGCTAATGTGGAAACAGGAGCTAGGAGAGCGCGAGAGGAGACGAGGGACAGGAAGAGCTAAATATAACACAGAGGAAGGAGTAAGAGGAAGTGAAGAGCAAAAATCCGACTGCGGCGGCTGGAGAGGAGCTCACCGTCGCTGAGATGGACGGAGAGGCGGAGGAGGAGGGGGAGGCGTTCAGGGACAGCGAGGGAGAGTGTGAGAACGAAGAGCGGAAGGAGGGAATGTTTAGCCGGGAGAGACAAAGTGAGAGAGACTTGAAGTGACAGAAGGAGGAAGAGAGGCAGAGTACATGCTGAAGTCTGGACGGGATGAAAAATGACTGTCCTTTTCACCTTGTTAGCCAGATCTCCATGTCACAGTGTGCGCCCGCCGATAACACACGCAGCTCGCGCAGAGAAATACCATCAGCGGCGGACTCACGCTGTCGGGCTGCTGGAGGCAGAGTGTGGATGAATGGTCCATAAAGTCTGATAAAAGATGGGATTTTTACTCATTCATTTTCCCCGGCACATTTTGGCTACTTTCAGGTGGTAGTAATTCAGAAGAGGACCACTTCTCTCGACGCTCAGGTCCATTTATCCAGGCCGTGTCTGTCAGAGTATCCACATTTGCAAAAGCTGAGCTCATTTTTTGTATTCTGTTACGGAGAGTCGGGGTATTATGGGGTATTATGGAGTCTCTGCGTCTACTCAACAACACAAGAACTGTTTTATGGATCATCTTCAAATTTTATAGCCACATAGAATTTAGTGCGAGGGAAAATTGGACTGATTCTGGGAAAAGTCGGTAGCATGGTTCCGCCACTAGGAGGAGCTTTATCAATAAACCTTTTCAACTGTTGGTCTGATTTAGTCCAAAATTGTTGCATATGAATGGAGTCGACGAGATCTATCTCGTATTCATCACATTTAACTCTAAAAGTTCCTACTTCACTCACTAGGAAGAACTTTATTCTATTACAAAACACTAGTTTTGTATTTAACTTCCTAACTGCTCCTCCATTATGGACTGTTTGAGATTATTATTGGGTCCCATTTAATTTGGGGAGTTCAATCAGGTTGATCGATTGTACAATGCAGCGGGTTGGGGACTTTTTGGGCATATACCCTTGCTGTCGGGGAGGACAGTGTAAGACCATTTTTGTTGTAGTGGTAAATTTGAGGATGATGGACTGCACCAGGGATCGGCTCCGAGCCCCTTGTTGTTTGCAATGGTGTTGGACGGGCTGACAAAGTACAAAGTGAAGTCAGGAAGGACTTTCCGTGGACCCAAAGTCCCCAAAGGGAGAAACTCTTCTGGATGGTTTAGAGACGTTGGTACTGACCAAAAGGCAGTATGAAGAGCTGAACATCCTTTTTTACCGACTGGCAAAGTCAAGTGACATTGTATAGAGTTCTAGCAACGATGATGGTATGTTGTGATGTACTACAGTACATACAGCAGTAGTTTTACTACAGTATACATATACAATAGTAGTAGTGGTACTTGGTATTTCATATATAATTATTAGTCATACCAGTAGAAGATGGTGTCCGGCAAGGCCTCGTCAGTAGATACGGCCTCGATCCGGTTCTCGGTACAGCCAGGAACCAGGACTCAGAATTACCAGCATTCCTGCGAGCCTGCAGGGCGATGGGTCACACGGACTCCGGGGAGGGATTGTAGGACATCGACAAATGTCGTCCACTACGCTCCTGTTCTTTGGTCGTCCTGTCTAACTCCACCCTACTGGCGTCCAATGTAGGGCTATTCTTATGATTTTCATCATGCGGGCGGGATGTTTTCTCCTGTTCCTGCTTCTGAGGCAGGTAAATAGAGCCATGACAGGCATTAGATAACAGCAATGTTATGCCATTGCATTGGGCTGTTTCTGTTTCATGCTTGATTCATGAGGTGACAGTTTGATTTTGAGGGAACGAAGCTGTGGTTTACACCCTTACGTGGAACATTCACCAAACATCCAGCAGGCAGGCTCTCATTCTTAGCCAACACTCACCATTTGTCCAGAGACTGTTACAGATGGAAGGTTGTCCTTTGAGGTTGGAGCCAAAGAGGAACACGGACCTGTATGTCTGACTCAAAGACACAGTTTCTGCCTAAAACAACACTGTCTTCACTGGGATGGAGGTTCAGCCCGCAGGTGGTCAAAGATCCATGGCAAACTATTCAACCAGGAGTCAGACGTAGTGGAACACCACAGAATGGGCTGGAAGGAAGGATCGAGATGAACGACAACAAACTGGTAAACAAGGGAAGAGGCACACAGACAAAATACTAATGAAGGAGGGAAAATGAGACAAAGGTGAGAGACATCAGGGCAGAACAATAACAATGGGGGAGAAGACACAGGGACAGGAAGTCTGAATTGAGTGGGTATATAAGGATGCTTTCGGACCCGAGGGTTGTTCTAGACAGTAGGTTTAGTTTAACCCTGGGTTTTGCAAATCTGGGATGTGGGAAACTCCAGAGTTTGTTAATCCTGAGATGAGGGAAACGCTGGGTTTGTTAAGCCTGAGATGAGGGAAACTCTTGAGTTTGGTAAGCCTGAGATGGAGGAAACTCTGGGTTTGGTAAGCCTGTGATCTGTATAGTCAGGTTTTGTCGTCATCATCAGCGTGGGCTGATCAATCTTGCACTGATCGGTTTGGTCTGGATTTTTGGACAAGGTCGGTGTGAAAACAGCAGAAGAGAGAAAACAAAACGCACGCATGAAATCACTGATGACTTGTGTCAGATGCTGCTAATTAGTTCTGTTGGAAGTCGGACCCGCTTCATTGTCTCATTAATACGATGTTAGCGCTGAGTCAGCAGCCTCACATCTGTTTGTAATCCCTGTTCTAGCGCGTAAAGTGGGGCAGAGTGTCTGGAGGGGGCCCAGAGTGTTTTGGTGGGCTGCATAAGAGACCCGTCTTAACAGCTTGTCACACCAAATATATTTGTCCAGAACCAACTGTGAAGTCCAAAAGCCTTTGGTTGGTATGATCAAGATTTTAAGCACATCACCTGATTTCTACATTTCGAGCTGAAGTGTTTGAGGCGAGCATCTGTTGGAATGTTCAAGGCTACACCTCAATATTCATCGTGATGCATTAATAGAGTTCCTACAAAAAACCGGCAGCAGATTGTAGAATCTTTAGCTTTTTTTCATTCTTACTGCTTGAAGCTGGACTTCAGTCCATCAGATCTGATCTTACAGGAAGGGGATGCTTAAACTGAAGGACTGTGGGTAAAGACGTTGAGCTGTTTATGTTTATGGTGGGAGGCGGCAATGGAAGGGGTTTTTCCTTTTAACGAGCCAAATTGATGACATCTCCGAGAGAGAGAGAGAAAACCGTGAATGACAGGAGCGAGATTGATAAAGCGAGCCAGAAAGAAAGTGGGAGAGAGAGCAGGAGAGGTTTCAGGAAGTTGAGAGTTAAGAACGGAAAAGAAAATTATGTTGTTTGGTCGATAATGATTTCCTTTTCGTAATAGGGTTGTGTGTGTGTGTGTGTGTGTGTGTGTGTTAGTCGTCTGGAGGTAGAGGAAGGAAAATAAAGTTCTAGAATACTACAGCTGAAATGTGTGTGGTTTCTTGCCAGAGAGAGCGAGCGAGAGAGAGCTTGAGGAAACATGCCAGGTCTCATTCCATAACACTATGAGATCTCTATTTCTGCAACGACATCCCTCCGTTATATTCCTCACTAAATATTTCTAACGCACAGGTGCATGCGTGTCCTCACTATCACCGTCGGACTATTCCTGCAGCCCAAAGAGCCACTTCAGGGCTAATAGCCTCCATTTCACTGATACAGCCTAATATAGGTTTCTTTCTCTTGTCATAAAGTAATAGCAGTCATTATGCTGTCAGCTCTCACCCAGCTCTCCCTCTGCTCCTTGCTGCCTGCACAGGAAGTGAGAGCGAGAGCAAAACATGTTGCCTGATGATTTTGACGACTGATGCAAAACGAGTAGAGTTTTGATTAATTATACCTGTGTGTCTTCTGGTTCTTTTTAAGTTGGTTGATTCCCGAAGGGTTTCGGCGGGGGCTCGGCCCTCACGCCGCTCTCAGGCGTTTGAAAGCTCGGTTCTGACGCCGCTGAAGACGAGTATCTTTAGACCATTTGCATAATCAACTTCTCGGGCGAGAGCCGAGCCTCGGCTCTTTACCGGGCCAACGAAATCAAATGACGGGCGGAGCAGAGTGGGCGAAGCGGCGCTGCCGATCGGGCTGAGACGGAAGATGTGCGCTCTTCCCGTTTGTGGGATCCAGCGCCGTTGGACTTTATTGGGACGGTATTGTTTGGGGAGGTCTCTGATGAAGTCAGCCGGAGCGAGCTGCGGCGGTCTGGCATTTTATTCTCCCCCAATTTCGAGCGATTCTATAATGGCGTTTTTTAATTAAATCTGAAAATGATATAAATAAAGAACATTTGTGCTCAAATATCCAATTATGTAATGAGGAATCACGATTCAGCTCCACATTGCGAGGGAATAAATCCGGGGCTGTTTCTGCGATGCTGGTAATTGTGAACTGTTTTCACATTAAGCTGTGATCTGTCCGTCTAACAGTGGAGACGCTTTCATGCTGATGATGATGATGATGATGATGATGATGTTAGGGTAAACGGGGGAAGCTGGCTGCACACTAGAGGATAAAGCCCTGATTGAATGCCCGATTTGCCCCCCCTTAAGGGGCGGTGGGGGGGGCGTGGCCCGATTCGAGGCTCATCTCAGAAAACTATTTGTCTAAATAATTCTCAAGTGTGGTGTCGGTACGATTATCTTACTCCCCGATCTCGAGTCGCGTATATCAAACATGTTTGATATACATCGGGAATTGCCGTGAATTTTTCGCAATGCAGTTTTTTCTTTGCTATGTTTTGTGGCGTATTGCGATATATATCGTGATATTTTGCAAAATTCCTATTTTGGCATTCCACACACTGAAAATATAGGAAATGCAATTAATTTGTCAAAGACGGAGACGATGGACATTTCATTTCCTGACGCCATTTATTGATTTAATAGTCTGGACTCTCTAAATTTACTATAATATCATAATTACGAGAAAATGTTTTTCTCTCACTTGTGAATTGAGGTGCATCCATTTTTTTATTTGGTGATTTCAATGCGCTTCCTTAGTTAAGTGCAAAAAAAAAGTCACTTATAAAACAAGTTTAAAAAACAGTTAAGGAGGGTTGCTCACAAATAATTCTCTCATTAAATCTACTTCAAAGGTTGGTGTCGTTTTAACAACCCCGGTCAGTGAGGTCAGTTTTCAGGTCAGGATTCGCCATAGCTTTAGGCCTCAGTGTCACTGCGGGGTCATGGGAGTTAACGAGAGACGGTAACATCATCGGTTCCAGTGTTCATTGGCACCATTTCCTCGACGCCGTGAGGCATGACGGGCAGTAAGTGAGTCAAATGAGGGAGATATATTGTGCTACGCGATTGGTTGAGAAGTCGGTGTAAGGGACATCAGGGGTTAAGTAATGATGATGACATCATCAGATGAGTTCACTCTGACTCCTCTCGGAGCCTTACAGGAGGCCCAGAGGTGAACGGAGGTCTGCACCTCCTCTCAGGGAGCAGAAGAATGATTAAGAGTCATGTGTTTGTGTTGCTGCTATAAAACCGTGTGGTCTGACTTTTTGCTGACTTTGCAGGTCGGTTCCCCTCGGCTCATTGCTGCATCGGAAGGCGTTGCCGGCTAATATTTAGTAATTACAGTTAACAGAATCAATGTTTTGTCAACGGATGCATCGAATGTTCCAGTCAATAGAGAAGCCGGCGTTGCAGCTGGAGGTTCTGAGGGTGTAATTAAGCATTTAGTTCGGTTTTAGGAGACAGGAGGCGCTGTTAGCAGAGAGTTTGTTCTTGCGGGAGAAGTGATTGAAGGAGTGTTGATGTGTGATGTTTATCTCATTAGCACAGTTTGTTTATCCACTGAGGCTATCTGATCTTATATTTATATATACATAGAAATATATATATAGAAATATATACGTTGATGCACGGCTCCCTCCAAGCTCCTCAAACTGCTTTGAGAGAATATTAATAGCAATCCAGCAGAGGCACTGATCTAGGATCAGATGGATGATCAATAAGTTCAGGCTGCACCCCGAGCCGTACGATATGAAAGAAGGAAGGATATTAAATATCCGACTCTGGTGTGTTTGTTTGTTTTTTAATCGCGTTGACGCTCCTCCTGCTGCAGAGGTGGTTTAAAAGAGAGAGAGAGACGGCAGCTTCTTAATGAAAGCCTCATAATGAATAAAATACTGGACTAATGTCAATCATGTACCTTATGAAGCTTCTTGCATGCATGAATACAACGATTTCTACACTCATGTAGAAATGATCGGCGGATTGGATTCATATATTTCTCTTTCCTGCTGCTTTGCAGCAATTAGACGGGTCCGACGTCCCCGCCCTTTAATAATGCAACATCCGCTCTCCCGCTAATTAGATTGACTTTTATCAACCACAGGGTTCATTCACTCTTCAGCGCCGACTCATCATCATCTCACGTGAGTCAAAGAAGAGGAAATATCTCTCTGTTCAGCTTTAATTGGATTTTATTCACATTTTGTCTTTGAAAAAGACCACACAGATCTGTCTCACGCAAATTACCCGACCAGTCAGGAAGCAGGGGGAGACACATTTTTAAAAATGGGAAACCCAAATCACAACAAGCTTCACCTTTACATTGCAAGAATAATCATTTAGATAAATAAATTGAGATTTTATTCATCCCCATATCTTGAACTGCTGTCTTCATACTCATCACTTCCAGAACATTCCTCGCATACTCCTCCCTCAGAATTTCCCCTCATCGACTCCATGATAGAACAGTTTGTACCCTCCTCCGATACTTCTAGCCTTGCTGCCTTTCCACCTTGTCCAATGGACACACAGTATATCTACTTTCCAACATTTGAAGTTCTTACTCTCACCCCCACACTGCTGCCATTCCTCTTATCTCGTTGTTTCCTGCCAGATTTCCCTCCAATTTTCTTTTTCGTTGACCAATAGTAGCGGATTTTCCGCGTCACCCTGCTGTTTAACGCAGACCCCGACAGATCCGGTCCGGAAATCTCCTCATAAAGAAGGTAAATAAATATTAGTTTCTTACTGGTGCACAAATATGACATTATTTTGTTCCTGCAGCATCTTTAGATAAACTTTGTTTATCTAAAGATGCTTTGTTTTAGATAAACTTTGTTTATCTAAAGAACTTTGTGACGGTTAATATAGTTAATATTATAATAATATTATTCCTATAGTTAATATAGTTACTCCTCAACTCTGGTACCGGGTTATTGCATGATTAAGTCTGCGGTCTTCTCTGGTGCCGTCGTTCAGTCCTGAAGCTGATGCGTCTCTGTGTTCTGGGTTATGGACCGTCCACTTCAGCACAGATGGAGGTTTTTTCATTTGGGTCTAAATATTCAACGTATCGTTCTTCAATGATGGTTTCATGCATTAGAAACATTAGACTGACTATGTGGTTTAACCTCCAGCTCCTCGTCCTCCTGTTCTCCTCCTCTTCCTCTTCCACCTGGTTGGTTTTGCTGGTTTGCTGCAGAGGTGGACGCTCTGAATTTAAAGTTATATATTTTTTTCAAAATACAAAATGCAAAAAAAGCTGTTTATACTCTGGTAGTTTAGAAATCATCTCTGCCAGGAATCTTAAAAGTCAGCAGATTTAAATCTTTATTATAACAACAAAATGTCTGAATAATGAATGCGTGTGTGTGTGTGTGTGTGTCCACGCATTTGTGTGCGTGTGTGTGTCTGTGTGTCCACGCATTTGTGTGTGTACGTATGTGTTCGCCTGTGCGAACGTGTCTGTGAGTGTGAGACTGTGTGTGTGTTTGTGTGCGGCGTGTGTGTGTGTGTGCACGTGTGTCCATGCATGTGTATGTGTTCGTGAGTGTGAGACTGTGTGTGTGTGTGTGTACGTGTGTCTGTACATGTGTGAATGAGTGTGTGTGTGTGTGTGTGTGAGTGTGTGCGTGTGTCTCTACATGTGTGAATGAGTGTGTGTGTGTGTGTGTGTGAGTGTGTGCGTGTGTGTCTTCTGATGACCAGTTAACGGGCATAAATCCTCCTGCAGAGTTTTGAATCTGGCATCGCAGAGGAAACAATGAAGGTCGCCTCGGTTACCCATAGAGCTGCCATGGCAACAAATCAACTAAACCAGTGGAGTGATTATTGGCTCGGTTCTGACCAATGGGATGACTGGATGTCTGAACTCCTGATCAGGTGCAGCAGCGGCCAAAAACATCTCCTTACCTCTGGTTCAGGAAGACGTGACCTTCAGTTGAAATTCAGTTTCACGGCCTCTGATGTCATTGTGTGTGTGTGTGTGTGTGTGAGTTTGTGTGTGTGTATGTGTATATGTGTGTTTATGCGTGTTTATGTGCGTGTTTGAGTCAGTGTGTTAGTTTGTGTTTGTGTGTGCATGTGTGTGTGCGTGCGTGTCTCTGGGAGTGTGTGTGTTAGTGTGTGTGTGTTTGTGTGTTGAATATGGGAATAGAAATCCATTATCTTTCTAAACAGCACAGAAATAAAAGGTTTCACCAGAAACGGAAGTTCACGCCTCTTCTTCGTGGTTAATGTTTAAATTTTCCTTGATGGCGTAACGTTGTCTCACAAACGTAACGCAACAGCCGTCCCAAATCTGATGCTTATCATCCCTGTGTGTTTATGATTATCGCTGCTCCCCGTCTCTCTTACTCCTCCTGTCAGACTCTTCACCCGCTGGAGTAGAGGAAAGTAAAATCAGCAGAGTGGAACTTATCTTTGTGGGAGCAGGGCGACTTCTGACGAAGAAATGCGTCCAGCTGGATCTGGAGGAACCTTCGCAGCTTTCTTTTTCTTCTTCTATTATTTTAGCTAATACGACTAGTGAGAGAACTGACACGGTTATCAAAGACAATCTAATACTATTATAAAATCAGAGCTGAGAAAACTCACAATCACACACACGGCAATAATGCAAACGCACAGATCCACATGTGAAAGGAGTCACCAGATGTGTCATCAGCTGTCATCAGCCGTCATCAGCTGTCATCACTGTCATCAGCCGTCATCAGCCGTCATCACTGTCATCACTGTCATCAGCTGTCATCAGCCGTCATCAGCCGTCATCAGCCGTCATCAGCTGTCATCACTGTCATCAGCCGTCATCAGCCGTCATCAGCCGTCATCACTGTCATCACTGTCATCAGCCGTCATCAGCTGTCATCACTGTCATCAGCCGTCATCACTGTCATCAGCCGTCATCAGCTGTCATCACTGTCATCACTGTCGCTCAGCCGTCATCAGCCGTCATCAGCCGTCATCACTATCATCGCTGTCATCACTGTCGCTCAGCCGTCATCAGCCGTCATCAGCCGTCATCACTATCATCGCTGTCATCAGCCGTCATCACTGATCATTCACACACACATGCACACACACACAAACACACACACACATACATACACTCAGATACACACAAATGCACACTCATTCACACACACACATATATATCTATCTATCTCTATATATATGAGAAGTATAAAGTTCTGTGGAGCGATGAAGATGAACTGTCTGTCATTCTTTCGTATAAATACACTTAAAGCTGCTGAACTTCTTTCAAACCAGGAGGAATGAATCTCCTTCAGTCTGAAGGAGCGGCGGTTCTTCATCACGTCCCAATACAGCAGGAATGTCAAAATGAAACCCATTCATGGGACAGAGACCGCAGGCTGGATCCGGACTCTGGACCACAGACATGAATCCCATCATAGTTCTGTCCTGCTCTTATTGTTAATCACGACCACAGGTTCTGACCGCTCCATAGTAGAGGAGGAAGCAGTCACAATCTTCATCACGCTCCGCTCTGACACAAACCGCAGCCTGGCGGCAGAAATCCGGCAGCTGGCCAAGTGCAGACTCGTTTCCCGGAGACGGATTTTACCCTCTTATTTCTGAGAATCATTACCGGCCCAGATCTACCCTGGAAAGGTGGTTCTGCTCCCATGTTTCATAAAACCGCACTCATCAATTCCAGTGATTTACTGATACTCTCTTTACTTTACTTAAATCATCGACTCTGCACTTGCAGTTGAGTTACCTCTGAGAGCGAGCAGAACCGAGCCAATCAAACAGAAACAGAGTTCAAATGGTCAGAGCTCATTCCATCATTGGACCTGGACTGGATCCGCTTCTTCTGGCCTGCTGCCACTGGACACGCTGGTTTATTTCCACCTCCTAGTTCTATCTGTGTGCCTCTCTGCTCCTGATGCCCACGCTCACCAACACCTGATGAGACCCGATGAGACCCGATTACACCCGATGAAACCCGATGAGACCTGAATAGACCCGATTAGACCCGATGAGACCCGATTACACCCGATGAGACCTGAATAGACCCGATTACACCTGATGAGACCCGATTACACCTGATGAGACCCTATGAGAATTGATGTGACCTGATGAAAACCAATGAGACCCTATGAAACCTGATTACACCTGATGAGACCCGATGACATCTGAGGAGACCCGATAAGATCTGAGGAGACCCAATGCGAATTGATGAGACTTGATGATACCTGATGAAACCTGGTTAGACCCGATGAGACCTGATGAAACCCGATGAGACCTGATGAGACCTGGTGAGAGCCGATGAGATCTGAGGAGACCCGATGAGACCCGATGAAACCCGATGAGACCTGATGAGACCTGGTGAGAGCCGATGAGATCTGAGGAGACCCGCTGGGACCCGATTAGACCTGATGACACCCGATGAGACCAGATGTTAGCTGCTCCTTTATTTCATGATATAGTTCTCTCTCTGTGTTCTGGCTGTGACTCGGTGTCACTGAACGAACAGTGTTGATGAAGAAGAGCAGTAAATATGATCACCATGCTGTTATTTCTTTATTGCCGTGTGGCCAAAGTGCGTTTGGATGGATTTTTCTCCTGTAGGACACGAGACTTTTTCCTGGAAGGAGTCATGTGTCACTAGCCGAGTGGAGCGGACGCCAAAGCTCTGAAAGCTTTACTATCCTGATTGTGCGAGAGTGGATCGCCTCGTTATCTTCCCTCTTTGACTGTGTGGCTCTGTCACCCCAGGCCCAGTTCTAGGTCCTGGTTGCAGCAGAGACATTACTGGCATCAACAAAGAGGAAACTGCAGGAACGAGAATGAGGGTGGACGAGTTCCACGAGATGGGAGGGGGCCTGGTTTCGGAGGGCGTTGTGGGCGAGGTGAAGGAGTTTGAAGTGGATAAACTGTAGGAAAGGGAGCCAGTGGAGGATCTGGAGAACAGGGAGCCAGTGGAGGTTCTGGGGGACATGTAGCCAGCAGAGGTTATGGACAGGGAGCCAGTGAAGGATCTAGAGGACAGGGAGACTGGGGATGTTCCGGAGCAAAAGGAGCCAATGGATTTCCTTGGGGAGAGGGACCCAGTGGATGTTCTGGTGGACAGGGGTTATATGTTCACATGAGTGAGTGTGGGTGAGGAGGAGAGCAGCAGAGTTCTGGATGTTCTGGAGTTTATTGAGGTTTTAGGATGTGGTTCCATAAAGGATGAGGTTGCAGAAGTCGGGTCCAGATTGTAATGATGGATTTTTGTGATGTGGTTTTTGAGGGAGAGGTTTGTGTCGAAGATTACGCCAAAGTTTGCGGTTGTGAGGGGAGGAGTCAGAGCTGACGATGGATGCAGGACTTCTGAGCTGAAGCACATTCACACGAGTGTGAAATCGTCGAGATGTCGTGCAGTAGTTCCATTTGACCGAGATAAAGTTCTACCTCTTGTTGTTGGCGGCATATCTGAGATCCTGTCAAAGGATTACTGAGAAATCCTGAAGCGTTTTGAAAGAACGCACCTCAAACATTCAGCGGAGACATTTTCCACTCACAGACCGAGTGCAGCTTGTAACCATGGAAACGAAAATAAATCAAAACTCCAAATACCTTAAAATTAAAAGGCACCAATTCAAACCTGGCAGAACGTTTCTTCAACTCACTAGAACCCATTTGTCCAAAATATTCACATTAGTGCTACTATTTATTTTTATTCATATATTCAGAGAGAGAGAGAGAGAGAGAGAGAGGTTTGACCTCTTGAATTCTTAAACACCAACAGGAGGTAGGCAGAGAGGTGCTGGAGGGGGTGGAGGAAGAGGCTGGGGCTGCCGGAGGGAAAGAGTTTGATGATGATGATGGTTGATGAGGAAGGAGCTGGATAACTCAGAAATGACTGAAAGACATGAAAGCCACCAGTGGGTGATACATGATGGAGGCTTAGATGTTTATTCAAGGAAATACTACAAAAAATAGAAAAACTACAGAGATGTCACAAAGTTTTAATCTAGTATTTATTTCATTCCAACTTTAGTCCTGTGACGATTGCCCTTATTCTTTTTTATATAGCTGACATTAATCAGCTTAATCAGATTTCAGCCTCGAATCCCGCAGAGATTTTCCATCAATTATGCTTTACAGCCCACCGTCATTCCAAAAAGGGGTCCATTATGATCTGCTTCCTGTGGGGAAGTCATGTGACTCTACACCCACCTGCTGAAATTCCAGCGGGTGGTGGAGGCCGTAGATTTCTACACCTACACCACTTATAACACTAACATTTATGGATTATTGAGGAGATACTTTTGCATTGTTAAGGAAGGTGAATTAAAATCCCCTTACGTTGAAGGTCAGTCTGATGGTTTGAGTAGAAATGGAACTTCACTCCAACTCTTCCTGCTCCGCCACGATACTCACCGTCTCTGCTGTCCCTCACATCTCTCCAGAACCCGCTAGTTAAAGCAAGAAAGTACGGAATCAGTTCAGGAAAGGTTTTGGTCTGTAGGGTTTCTCTCTTCTTAAGCTTCAGATACATGATGGAGGCTTAGATGTTTATAGGAGGCTGCCTGTTCCATCCCAAAAATGGAACAGCCGACATGTTTCGGCTGGACAACAAATGAGGGGACAGAGGTGTTGACCGCAGACCGGACCAGATAAAACTCGCCACATCCAAGCTGGGTCATCAGAACAGAGAACAGTAGGGTCACACACCCAAAGAATTCTATGTTTGAACCAGAAACCCAACAGAAAAGTGCAGAAACGGGAAGTTTGTTTTCTCCGATGCAAGCAGTGCTCATTAGCATGTGTGGCTAATGGCTAACGAGCCAGCTGGAACAGCATCACTTATTCCAGCCAGCAGACTGCGTCAGAGGACACGTCTGCTCTGGTGCCTCGTTAAAATAACCACAGACCAATTTTTCCAAAACCTTCTAACCACGCCCATCAACATTATTGTTGTTTACTGCATTAGGTACCATGTGATATGGAACCTCTGTCCTCGTTCTGTCAGGAACCCTCGCAAAAGTGTTCTGGGTCAACCTGCTGGATCCGAAGACCTTTTTAATCTTTCTTCTCCTGTCCTCTGCTTCATCCTCTGTCACAAAAACCAACTGCATGTCCTCACTGCATTAGGTATCCGCTCTAAAACCTGAAGGCCTCAGAGAAGATTTTGATTGGTCCTCCGAGGTGACTTTTGGTTGCCTCCAGGTATTTTCTGCGGCGTCAGAAGTTGGTCGTAGGTCGGTTGTCGTAGCGCTGGAAAACCCCTAAGACTTAGTTTGGTGCCATAAAGCGAGTCATGCTGCAGTGGAGAAAGATTTGTGACGTTTGCTCCGTTTGTGAAACATTCATCGCTTTGTTTTGATTTTTGGCTGAGAGGCGGATCCCATTTTTGGGAACACCTCTTGAAAACTCGCTGGGGGGAGATGAGAAATTAATGAGATGAGCGAGGAGCCCTCTGTGGAGGTAATAAAGGAGATATAAGGAGATAGATAGTCAGGTGTATGCGGTATGTTAGGATGAGAGCAGGCGTTCCTCCCAGCCTGAAGATACGACTAGAGGGAAACCTTTTGATTCTTGTGCTGAAGTCTGCCAGTAGGTCCTCGAACAGCGCCGACCCTCGTGGTTCTTAGACTGTCTGCTGCAGCCATCCGGAGCGTGTCACTGGATGTCTGACATAATTACACTTTTCATTAGCGGCGGGGGTGAGACAACGAGACGGGGGATGATGGGAAATCGACTCGCCCGTGACATCAGGTTGGCCTGGAGGGAGTGAAAGGGCCACAAATGCTACGCTTCTCACTTTTCACGCTTTCTCTCGCACACACACACACACACACACACACACACACACACACCAACACCCGGCCCTCCTCCTGAGACCCACCCCATGAAGTATGCATGCATGCGCTGGGAGGAGGCGCCGCCAGATGTGACTGCAAAATGAACAGCTGTTACTCGGCTTCCGCTGCCACGACACCCCTGCTGTTGTCTTGGTTACCGCATAACATGTGTTGTGCTGTCATGAAGTCCTTCTGTGTGGACCTCAGGTTCAAGTCCTGTTTCTCGGGGGAGCGGGTTTGATTGGCGAGGGCGGGGATTAGAGATGCAGGTCATGTTAGGAGTGTGTCGGGGAGTAATTAAGGGCACGCTCTGACGGTGACGGTGTGAAATTGCAAGCATAGATGGGCTGAGGGAGCAGCAGCAGCATCCTGATGGAGAAAGAAACAGGAAACAAAGGGCATATTGCCGGGAGGAAGACCCACCCACCTACGGGCTGTCTGATGGACTCGCACTCAGATTCGGTTTTGTCAGAAATACGGAGTCAGAGGAGGAGGAGATAGAAAGTACGGGGGACAGAGAGCATAAATGAGACGGGGTGGGCCGGCTGTCAGATGGTCTCTGGTTTTATTTAATCAATCGGAAGCTATTCAGTTGATCAGCACAATGATTTCAGGGTTGAATAGCGTTCCATCTGATCCATTTTGTAAAAATAAGTGGCATCTGGTGAGGTCCATGAGGTCCTTCCAGTTCCCCCGGGTTTATCTCGGCGTGACACGGACGCTGGCCGGTTCTGGAGCGATGGGGGTCAACATGTCGAAGTGTCCTTGAGCAAGATACTGAACCCCAAGGTATTCCCAATGGTTGTTCCATTGGTGCGTGAATTATGGCGTGAATTGTTAGCGCTCCTCATGAGCATGTGGCGCCTTGCTTGGCCGCGTCTATCATCACTGTATGAATGTTTGTGTGAATGGAAGAATGCTGACTCACAGTGTAAAAACAGAAAGCAAGAAAAGCGCTTCATAAGTCCAATTACCTCTAGACGTTCTTTGAGTCTTCGTGTTTGCTTTGACCGCGAGGTTTCACACTCTGCTGCTTAATCTTTTTCAAAATGATGAGCTTGATCCACATTTGTCAAAAAAAACGAGACTTAAAAAATGGTAAAATTACAGAAAAGCATGCTGGGAAACAGAATTATAAAACTTAAAAGTTCATCGTGCTCACGCTTCGGCGATGCACCTGCAGCAAACGCGTGCCAGAACCTGCACAAAGGAGACGAGTGTTTGTGAAGCAGTTGGAGGGAAACTCATTCCTCCACTAGGTGTGTTTGTGTGGGAAAGGCAGATGTCGGTGGGAGATGGAGGAGGCTCTCGGGAGCGAGAACTGACATCACATATCCCCAACATAAGCGCTCTGACCGTACAGATCAGGAATCCGGCGCTCCGAGGAGCTGCGACAGGAAACCACAATATGTTCGTAAAGAGAAGGGGTTAAAAAAGCAGCTGAGTAGTCCTCAGTGTCTGGAGTACCTTCATCAGGTGGTCCGGGAGGAATGCTCAGGGGCTGCTGGCTGGATTTTACGGCCATTTTTACAATCGCCAATTTACACCCAGCAGTCCCATAAAAGGGGCTTCAGGAATCTCAACTTCCTGGATTAAGTGCTTAAAAAAATGGTCATTAAAAGTTCCCTGCACCCAAAATAAAATAGAGTAGAACAGAACAGAAGAGGAGAGAATAGAATGCGTTAGAATAGAATAGAATAGAACTTTTCATTGTCATTGTTGAAGAACAATGAAAGTCAGTTCAGCAGCTCTTGGCAGCGTCTCAGAGCGAATCACAAAGGCCTGCAGTCCTTCAGAGTATTATACTTAAGAAGAATACAAATTGTACATTTTATTTTATCTTTTTCTCATAAAAAAATGATTTTAATCATAAAAAATTATTAAAAACACGAAATGTAATTGACAGATACGTAAAACAGATAAAAACACAAATCCTCTTTTCTTTTTCTTCGGCTTCCTGAATGACTTGTTGATCTTTATTTGCTTTAAGTCAGCCCGCAGTAAATTAAACCTCATGATCCCAGTAGATCTCTAGATCTCTAATAAAGTTGGGTGAGTTTGAGGGCGTGAGGTGGAGCTCCGGAGCCTTTCAGGTGTAGACGGAACGTTCTGAGGTGGATATTCTGCTTTTTAACTCTACCTGGTTTTTGCTATTTTTGTCACCGTGCACAATGCTGGATTCTATGGACTATGGACATCTGAGGAATTATTCAGGATCAAACTGTGTCAAATAATATCAGTAAATTTGGATCATCTTTTACTGTTTAACTTGACTTTGTCCTTGTTGGACTTCTCTGAAGACATTTCAATGAGAGAAGACTGAGAAGGAAGAAAAGATGAATGATTTATTACAACAGAGGATATGTGATAATGAGTCTATTACAGAGTCTTTGGCGCTCGGACTCGTCATGAAGATTATGATCGAAGGGTCTCTACCCTGAGCAGCAGCATGGAATATCCCCTCTTTGGAGTCTGGGTACTGGTGGTGGTGGCTGGTGACTCTGCTGAGGCTGATGAAAGATGCGGCTGATGGATCTTCGAGGACTAGGTGGAGGAGGGGAGGTAGCGGGAGCGTGCGAGAAAGAATGAATAGAGAGAGTCATATTAACAACCAGCAGCTGATGCTAATTGGCTATTCATGCAGGTGAGACACAGGTGATTGGTTGGTTGAGGCTACCCGAATGAGTGCAGCTGATGTCAGTTGCTGCACCAGACGACGAAGCAGGTAAATGAGACTGAGCGTGGGTGACAGGTGAAGATAATAGAGTGGACTGAGCAGTAACTGTGGCCCGAGTATGCAAGAGGATAGTCTTTCTGTCTGAACTTTATGTCGACACCGCCCCCAAAGATGTCCAGCAGTACAGCCGTCATCTGCAATCTCTACGAAAAAACGCAGGAATCCGTACAAATTGAACGCAAAGTGTTTTAACGTCCAGTATAAAGTAGCCTTATTAGGGAGCAAGCTGAAAGGGAGGGGCCGCAGTGCCCCTGTTACCCGCTGTAGGAAACCCTGTGTGGCGCCGTGATGTAGCCCCGCGTTCCCTCAGCAGCTGAAGAGTCACATGACGCGTGGACAAGAATGTATAGGGCACTGGAGGCGGCGGTTACATCTGGTCTGATAACCCCACAGCAAACAGACAGACAGCTCCAGATTACATCTTGACTTTGTGGAGCTCTGAGCCACAGCAGACAGCCAGCAGGGATTAAAACCTGATTTCCCAGGACTACTCCTAAAGGTTTAGGTATTAGGTGAAACTGGATTCCAATCATCTCCATCCTTATCTGCGGATTTTTAAAATCCAGCTGGCAGCGTTAGGAGATGCACCTGCTGCAGGCCCGATGGAAGCGGCCGCCATCTTTACCGGTGTGCAAATAACTGAACACTCAGCGAGCATCACGTCTCATTAGTCGTGTGGAACACAGGCGCTGTAGCCGAAGAGTAAAATGAGGGCAGTCATCCTCTTCAAAGACCAAACTTTTTATATGAGATAAGAAAGTGAGAAAAAAAAACCTGGATCCACTCTTTTATCGGGATTGTGTCCGAAATGTCCTGGATTCCTTCTTTGGCGTAATCTTAACTCCTCCTGTCCGTTTTACTTATTCAAACGTTGGACTAAAGATCCATGTCGCTTCATTGAAGAAAGTGAAAATCCCGGTAAAAGACACGCACCTTTTACCGGATCCTTTCACAGTTTGGCGTTTGAGACTTTTTCACTGAACTTTCCCCCCACCTTCCTGTTCAGTGATCACATTGTGCATGTGTTCTGGAGTAAACGGTCCTATCTGGCTGTTATCAAAGCGTAACAAAAATAAATGCCCCTTAATAAGGAGCCCCCCCCCAAATTATGTCACATGTTCCTCTCTTCTCCGTGCCGAACCGCACTGATCCCGATACCACGGCTGGAAATGTTAAAATAAACCCTATGAAATGATAAACTCTGCTTCATCAGGCTCAGACCAAGCAGGGGTGTCAAAATATATTTTATTAATATTAATACGGCTTCAGAGTCATCTCCTGACAGTAAAAGTACAAATCCCCCAAAAAGCCCCCAATCCCCCTGACTGAACTCCTCAAATTAAATGTGACTCATTAATAATCTCAAACAGCCCATATTAACTCAACCTAACTATTCCCATGAAGTCAGCAGTCTGCTCTAGGATCAGATCCCATAAGGACCCAATAATGAAGATAAACTAGAGTTAGGTAGTTTTTCTGAGCTCAGGAATAAAACCAGACCGATATACTTGAGTCGACTCACAGGAGATGAACTTAAAAACAGTTTGGACTCATGTTTGCACTGATTTTGGACTAAACCGGACCGACGGTTCGGCCCGGAAACATTTGGAGATGAAGCTCAGGTCACTGTTCACCTCACATTCCCTTTCTCTTACGTCACCTCAATAAAGTTTGACTCAGCATGTGAACACATAAATATCCTCCGACGGTGCTGATCTTTAACGGGTCTCTCAAGTGTCGCATGAATCAGAATGAGTGAACTCTAAACCTGAGCCATCAGCTTCATCATCCTTCGCCAAAGAGACCGATGAACAGACTACTGGTCACATTGTTTTGACTCTACCTGTGATCCGACGTTTCCTCCCTCCTCCATGTTTGTGGTGTGTTGTATAAAAAGTCTCAAACCAAGCACTGGTTCTGATAGCAGAAGTCTGCTACTAGCCAGCAGAACCCACGACAGCCAAGGGATGATGAAGTGTGCAAAAGTGTCAGAGAGAGACGGCAGAGACAAAGGAAGATCCCTCCCTCAGACATGGCTTTGGATGGGTTCTGGATGAATCTGGAGAAGTTCTGAGTAATTCTGCTGTCATTCTCGATATTGTTAAAAGGGAACTTTTTGGAACCTTAGGAAGTCACCTTCCTGGTCGGATTAAAGATTGTTCAGACTTTAAAGGTCGCAGGCTTTGAAAATCAATCACTCTCATTTCTTATTGAGACTTATTTCTAAAGTCACAGTGCTTTAAAAAGCCCCCAGCCCCCCAAAAAAACACACACAAACACACACACAAACACACAAATGCAAATTTACACACAAAAACATGCAAATAAACACATACGGCTATGGCATGGCAATTAATTCAATAAAGCATTAAAATAAGATAAGTACTCCTAAAAACAGGAAGTTCAGAAACAGGAATCGAGGAAACGATGTCATGAACAGGGCTGCCCCAAGCCAGGCGAACAGAGAAGACAGTACCACGACCGTGAGGCTGCGGTACCGACTCCCCCATCGGCCCGGGCCGTAGAGGTCCAACAGCCAGGGCCAGGATTACAGTCTCTGGCGTGGGCAACAACACCAGAGGATAGAAACTAAAAACAGGAAGTAAGGGGTAAGAAGTTCAAATCAAGAATATTAACTTTAAACAGCGGACAGATACGATGTAAATGAGGGTAAAAGAGTGATATAACATAAACAATACTAAAGAGGATGTGTGCTAAGAACAGAAAATATGCCCACTAATGAGCGCAGACGTTGGTTCCGTATTCGTATCTGCGTTAACAGACAGTCGGACTGGATTGATTATTTGAGCGTTGTGCTGGCGGCACCGTTGATTCATATTTTCCACTCGTGTTTGAGGTGCAGTGAAGCGTGTTGACCTTGGCTGTTAGCAGAATTAATGAGGTGGTGAGCTTGAGTTAATGGCCGATCGGACCATAAACACTTAATCTTACATCAGTATTCACTTTCGCATCGCTGCCGGAACCGCCGGCCCACCCCTAGTTGGTGTGAAAAAATAAATAATTGCTGTTCGCCGGTGAGCAGCGAGGCTTGAACTCTTTCCACACTTTCCACATAATGTACTGACGTTTTTTCACGATCCATTTCTGTTGTTGTTTAATCCGGAGGCGGGATCTTTTAGATCGTTCACTCGCTCATTATCCTTATCTTCCCGCTTATTCTGTTCAGGGTCGCGGGGGCAGGAGCCGTTCCCAGCGGACATTGATTTTGTTCAGTTTGATGGATTTCAATGTGCTTCTTTTCTTTTCATGCTAATCTAATATCTTCAGAAACACAGGAAATGATGTTCCAAGGGAAGACCTGCCCCCCAACCAATCAACAACCAGAACAGAAGATTGACATTACGTGGGTCCAATCAGAATTTCCTCACTTCCTCTCCACTACTCTACCACTGCGAGGCGCTGGTGCGTGGGTGTTCATTGGGAATACTTTGAAATTTGAACGAATATATTTAATTTTTTTCTCTTTCCTATTCAGCAGTTAGATGGTTAGCTTAGCAACTAGCCGAAGCCCTGTAAAAGCTTGCCAGCGAGGGCGGATTTGGAACATTGTTTAGTTTTTGTTTTTGTGCAAGGGTAAGCGAGGGGTTTCTGAGAGATGCTTTTATTTTGAAACAACAAAATAATAAATCACTCCTACTCCTTCAAAATAAGAGCACAGAGTTTTTTTTACATTTGTTCTAAAAACATGACAAACATCATGAATAATGGCCTCCTGTGGTTAAAGATAACATTTATTTGTGACTCGCGCAAAGAGATTCTCTCCGTCCTACACCGTTTTCTGCACTGGCCTGTCGCCATTGATCTGATCTGCATGATGTATTTGTCTGCGTAGCCCTGCAGGGAGTCGACGCAGAAGGTCGAGCAGCAATAACTGGACAGATCCCGAGCAGTTTGTTAGTTTTATTTTTGCCATGAGCATGACTCAAGGCCCGGTGTCTGGTTGCCGGGGAGAATCCTTGGTTTTTATGAAGCAACCAAATGTATTTCACCTTTACGGCGGCGGAGATGACAGGCTCCGGGTCGACTGTCCAATCACCCGCACTCATTTTTATGGAGATAAAGGTTATTGAGGACAGGGATGACCATCCTTCATCGGACTGTCTGAGGGAGAACCGAGACAGTAGCAGAGTCTGTGCGTGTGTGTGTGTGTGTGTGCGTGTGTGTGTGTTCTTGTGTGTGTGTGTGTGTTTCATAGCCCAAGGACCTTCTGTTCTGTAATTAGTTTTTCCCGTGGTATGTTTTTTCCACCCTCCCCTCCCTCACCCTCCCTCTATCCTTCCATCCATGCAACAGATTGCATCAGTGATCCTGGATATCTAGAGAATCAGACTACACACACACACAAACACACACACTTACACACACACTCGTGGGTCCATATGAATGTAATCAGGTCTGCAGCGGCCCATGCCAGGAGCCGGGACGGGAGATTTAGGTGTCTTTATAATCTGCATCCACGTATGTTTGCGTGTGATCCCTCGGAAAGACGTAGTGGAGGCTAGATATCTAATTTAAGGGACTTACAGTCACAAAGCCAGCTCCATATCAGCAGCCGGCCAATCTGTTTGTGCGTGTGTGTGTTTGTGTGTGTGTGTGTGTGTGTGTGTGTGTGTATACTTTTGTGTAGGTTCGTGTGTGCGTGTGTGTGTTAGTTTGTCTTTGTGTGTGTATGACTATGTGTCAATGCTTGTCTGTGTGTGTGTGAGTGTGATTGTGTATATGTGGGTGTCTGTGTGTGTTTATTTGTGTTTGTGTGTATGTATGTGTGCGTGTGTGTGTCTGTGTGAGCGTGACTGCATGTGTGTGTGTGTGTGTTGTGTGTATGTGTGTGTTTGTGTTTATGTGTGTGTGTTTGTTTGTGTGTGTGTGTGTGCGTGTGGTGAAGAAAAGCCTGCTGGCTCCGGCCGGCTGTGATTCCTCTCTGATTCCTCTTCATCCCTCTGTGTGTTCCTGTAGTCCGTCTCTCTGTCGGTCTGTAGCTCAGCTGTGCGTCCGTTCATACTTTGCGTTGTTCCCCAGAGTTTGGTGCTCATCTCACATGGCTGCCTCCCACCAAGCATCGGAACCCCAGCTGTTAACTCCCACTCCTGCTCAGGTTTTTGGTGTGAGGTTGTTTGCCGTGAGAGCGCCGGGAGTGAGAGAGAGTGGGTGATCGCTGTCACTAATCACCGGCCCGCCAGGCTTCCGTCTCGTCGGTCCTGATGGTCTCGTCGGTCCTGATTGTCTTGTCGTCTTGCCCTGATGTCGATTTCATGATAAACCTTTTTGGTTAGAAGCTCTTTACATATGACATCGCCATGAGTGTTTGGCATTTCATATTTTGATATGAAATGCCGCCCCCAGGCCCCCTCCTGAGCCTGGGTCGGAGGGAGGGAGCTGCTCCTCCCTCCAGAGCGACCCACTCCTGATTCCGGGCCCGGCTCGCTCCTACCATTAGGATTCAGTTCCCGTGCCTCCTGATTTGTCAGGGGGATTGATTGAATTACTGCTGATTCTTTTCAATCTGCACGGTTACAGAAACAATGATGATGAGGATGATGAGTGAGTGACGCGCTTCAGCTTCTGCAACATCTTCACATGAGATGGAGATTCATGGAAACCAGTTCAATTATCTGATAGTGAAGACGAAGACACAAACTCATTTCTGCCAGTTGATAGAAGCAGGAATCTCTCGTTCCTTTAATGAAAGTCAAATGGAGGTAAACCAGGGATTGTCATCGCGGAAACTCCGAGATTCTTTTTCAACTGCAATTTTTCTTCCTAGGCCAACATCTGCATTTTAATGAGTTATTAGCAGAAGGACTGGACCATTATTTCCAACGGGCCTCTTCGAGACCAGGGTCACCTGTGTTCTTCCATGACAACTCCTGGATTTGATGATCTGTCCGGTTCCAGTGTTCTGCTTGAGCACGGGTCAGAGGTCATGGAACAGTTCTGTTAGAGATCCTCCTCCTTTGGCGAACATCATAGGAAAAAGCACTTTGGAGCGATGACTCCGTGGGGGAATCACAGAACCTCCACAGAACCTCTCTCTGAAGCCGTCATTACTCACTGTGTTTATTGGACACATATCTGTGACCAACTGGGATATGATGTCATTCATGATGTCATCGGTGGTGTCAGACTTTCTGCGTGACTGACGGCGACCCGTCTACTGTAAGGTCCAATCATGCTCAACTTTATAAAGTTTGTACGGTATTTGTGCCTGTTTTATAACGGATACTCATAAGGATGGACCAAACGGGTCAGTACTACTACCGGGAATCTTTGGGGGGCAAAGCAAATATCAATGGATCTAAAAAAACAAACAAAGCAAATCAAAACTCCGCCCATTTGTTCAAATGGAAATAAAGACCTTTGTCCCGGTATCATCAGTGTGCATGAGACCGGGACAAAGCAGCGTCTGTCAATCACTGCCTTCTCTTCCATCAGCATTCGGACATACCGGCATCAACCCAACCCACAGGAAGCCTGTGGGCGATGTCAGGTCATGGTTTGATACGAACATTGAGTATCCTGTACGAACATAGAGGATAAACGAGGCTTCTGTTCAGTTGACGGCACAGACACGCCTCTTTAGCTCTCTTCACACGGGATTCGTTCTTTGCCAAAATCCCAAACCCCTGCTAACAGGAGATGATGGTCCATCTTGACAAAGCAGCTTTTCGCCTTCTGCTAGTTTTTTTCCTGACTAATGGTTTAGGGAGTGCTTGATTTGCCTTGCTCTGAGGAGGCATGCTCATGCATTGTAAATGTCAACATCACTCAATTATGCGGGTTTAATTGTGGGAAGCCAAAATTGGATGGAGATTAAGATCCAGTTAACCCTGCAGGCCTTATTACCAAACGAACGGCACCGTCTCTGAAACATCTGTTCAGAAACGGTTCCTCTCACGGCCCCGATTCCCTCCAGCTCCGGCCCATGGAGAGGAAAACGACCCCGACCTCTTCGTCCTTCCTCACTATCATCCTTTTTCGCGCTGGCGTCCTTAGACGCGGAAGGGGAATACAGATGAGGAGGGGGTAATGCGTCTCCTCCTGCTCGTCGCTCCATCACACGGGCACCTCGTGAATATTTCATATCTTAAACACTCGCCCCTGCATCGTCTAAACGTCTTCTATCCTTCACGTCCGGGATTAATCCTCTCTGACCACACCCTGCCGCATCTACATCTACGTCCCCATCGCCATCGTTATGTCCGTCATGGCTGTTACATCTGTCTTCCAGATAGGCTCCTCACTCAGAGGTCTGAACTGTAATGGCAGCGGGACGCCTGCCTGCTGAAACACTGACAGATTTGCGCTGATTTATTCACTGGAGGACATTTTATTCACCCTCAGAATGATTCAGGGAGCACTTGGGCCCCGAACGGGACCGGACGCTTACGACGGGGGCACTTTAGATTTAGCCCCGATGCATGTTTGAGGCTGTAATTGGATTGTTTACATCGGTAACTCCCTCTGATATTAACGAGGGGGGGGGGGATTTACCCGCCGTCACTGGAAGACGTCTTGATTGTTTGGTTTTATTTCCAGCTTGAGAAATAGAAACCATGCCTTTATTAGATGAAGGGGGGTGAAGGGGGGTGGAGGCGAACACGGGCCGCTGCAGCTAAACGGTACACAAGTCTTGATTTGTGGGTTTGATTCATTTAGAAAGCGATTTATCAAGCCGACGGTGGTAGAATGTCTTTTTAACGACAGGCACAGAGATGCCAGAGACGCCCTTCTGGGCGTAATTAGCAGCGGGTGGGCGAGGGATCTTATCGATTTACTGAGACTGGGGACTGGTGGAGCAGTGGGGGGGGGTTCTTGTAGGTCGGAGCCTTTTTTGTCTGTTACCCTTTTTCCACCAAAAATAACCTGGTGCTAGTTTGGTGCTGGTGCCGGTGCTAAGTTCACTCAACCCGCAAGGAGCAAAGTCCGAGCCACGCCATTACGTCACAGTATGACATAATGGGTTCTTGACTCTAGACCAGCAAAGACTTGGTGCTTTTCTGGCAGCAGTTTTGAGATTGTGTTTTATTTCTTTGTATCATTGAATCTGTGTTGTGTGGAACTTTCTATTTGTAATCTTCATTTCATGCACCCATCGTGTGTGTGCATGCGTGTGTTTGTGTTTCTATATGTCCGTTTATGTGTGTGTTTGTCCATGAGTGTGTCTGAGTGTGTGTTTGTGTGTGTGTGTGTGTGTTTGTCTGTGTTTGGGCCATGCAAGTGTGTGTGTGTGTGTTTGTGCGTGTTTTTGTATGTGTATGTTTGTGCACGCGTGTATGACTATTGGTGTGTGTGCGTGTGTGTGTGTGCGCGCGTGCGTGTACCTGACTGTGTAAACGTGGTTTGCAGTCTAAGCACAAACTTGGGTCTTGGCAAACACCTGACCTTTTAATGACATTTGGACAAACTCATGGCGCACACACAAGACATGGCTGCCCTGTAGTCTGCATAAAACATGCACACTCACTCACACCAGCTCATCCGCCCGCGGGTCTGCTAACTCCCCCGTAACGCCGGACCTCACAGACGGTTAAGGTTAACCTCTGGTGTGACCCGCGGCGTGGAAATCCTCCGGCATCTTCTGCGGCTGTTTGCACACATCATATTATGCTCCTCATTACAGCCTGCAGCGGGAGGGTCAGAGTCCGTCGGTGTGTCAGACGAGGGTTAACCGGGCTAAATGGAGATATGTGTCTTATCTGAAGGCTAAGCTCGACACCCTAGAGTGTGTGTGTGCGTGTGTGTGTGTGTGAGTGTGTCTGTGTGTTTGAGAGCTCCATTGTGTGTCAGCATAAAGTCATTCACCTTCAGTATTAGTCATCTGCTGTGTTTTTGCATCGGCACCAGCAGGTGCGTAACTCCCACCCACCGCATAAATACATATTATATTAGAACTCGGCACAATCCCTGCACAGTGAGTTTTTAAAGACAGGAAGTAGATAATGTGTAACCTGCAGGGGCAATTTCCTCAATGTGTGCTTCATTTTAACCCTTCCATGTCCAGCTGGACTGTTTGGTTGACAGCTTGAGTCATTATTTGTAAAATGTATGACCTTTGACTGACCTGTTGATAATATGACCCAGCGGTTGGCAGCAGGTGTAAGTTAAAGGAGGAGGAGCCAAGGAGGGAACCCTGAAGGACACTACAGGTGAATGGGGCCGCTGAAAAGGAGGCATTATTCAATAAATATGATTTATTTATTTTTTTAGTATTAAAGCATGTGACTTACTGAACAGAATTATGAAACTTGATTCAACCGGGAGAAAAAGGGAAACAGTTATCTTTATTAAAAAAAAGGTTATTTTAGTTATTCTACTTAATTTGGCTAATTTCCAGGAAATATAAAAATGTCTTCATTCAATAATTGTACAAGTCTGATTTTATTTACTGCCCCAATTCAATAAAATCAGCAAAGAAATCGATATTTCCATAACTTTTTTTTTTCATGGTGAGGGTTTTAGGTAAAGGGTTTTAACACTGAATTTGACACAAAATCCTCCGTGATTCTTCTTACATGAGTAGAACGTTGATGCGGTCAAAGAAATGGAACCATTGAGTGTAATATAGAGTGGATCGGGCCGCAATTTCCTGTCCAAGCTCGACCGGGTCCGGACGACTACTAATGGAGCCTGACAGACCTTCGGTTTATGTGTCTGAACCTGACCCGAGTCTGACGCAGTTAGTAATAGCTGAAGCACTGAGTTCATACTCTGTCCCACAGGTGTTGTTACCGTGGTTACCGCTCCTCTGTTTACCGTCAATACTCATGTCGGCCGGGTAAATGAATGTGAAAGTGCCTATTTGTGGCTCTATGCCCTTAAAAAATGGTGTTCTAAAGGCCCAGTGAATAGCGGCACCGGGGGGCTGAGGCATCTGCAACAATGATATGAATCCTCCAGAAAGGATGCAAGTAGGACCCTCAATTTGTCGAAACACAGTTACAACTTAAAGTGCTGTATCGCTCTCCGTCTGTACAAACATGGCGGCCCAATCACGGAAATCAGGACCTTAGACTTGTTCCAAACGAACATTAAAAAACTAAATTATTGTCATATTCATCTGAAAGTACACAAAATGTTTGCAAATTATTTTCCATTTCTTCAAAGATATACCACTAGATACCCCACTAGATTTCTCAGCATGGATTCCAGTAGTTTGAAGCTTTCTACTGCTAGAGCTATAACAAACGGCCTTGGCTGTGTTCCGGTGGAGGAGGAGGAGGAGGAGGGGGGAGAGGGGAGAGGAGGTGTTGCAGACGGGGGAAACAGGAGGAAGAGGTTAAGAGGGGAAGTTGGCCTCATCCTGAACTCCTGCCTGCCTGTCCGACCTCCAGAACCCATAACCTCCTGCTGCTGACCATCGCGCTCCACTCTGTTTGAGAGGCGGCGGCGGCGCTGGTAGCCACTTTACCAGACAAAAAAAAAGTGAAGTTTGTGAAAACTTTACTTTCTCCAAATTGTCAACCTTTGTTGTTTTCTTAAAGTCTTATGAGGTCACCCACAGCAGATTACATTTTTTCTCTCATCGATTCCATAATCCTATTAATAACGACGGCGGCCTGAAACAAATGGCTCTTGGACCATTTTAATAACTATTGTTTAGTTTTTTGTCTGCAATGGTCTGAATTGTTCAGCAGACATATATTCAATAAGTAAAATTTATTTTCATTTAAAATTGAATCTCTCAGGCTAATGAACCTCTGGTTCATTCAGATTCTCATTATCTGAGGAGAAACTCTTCAAACTGGCAGAATGATGAAACTAAATAATGTGAAAAGTAAAGTTGCATTCAAAATCATTCAACACCCGTCTTATGTCATATTTGTTAGCTGAAATAATATTATATGTATAATAAGTTTGCAGTAAACAAACAAAGAACCAAAGTTTGAATCGCTCACTGCAGCAGATATTTTCCCCAAAACATCTTTTACTGACTCCTGCAGTCCCAAAATGCTTCATGGCAAACATCCGGAGGAATTTTTAGAAACTCTTTAGCTGCTGTGACCCGATCCATAGATGGACCTCGGCTTCTGCCGGTTCTCCCGAGGAATCTATGACCATTCCTCACAAGCAAGAGCCTTCAGGTTTAAGGGTTGCAGTGGACAGAGTGATTGGTTCTAGATGTGTAGGGAGGCATTGGACAGGGTCATTGGTTCTAGAGGTGTAGGGAGGAAGTGGACAGAGTGATTGGTTCTAGAGGTGTAGAGAGCAGTGGACAGAGTGATTGGTTCTAGAGGTGTAGAGAGCAGTGGACAGAGTGATTGGTTCTAGAGGTGTAGGGAGGAAGTGGACAGAGTGATTGGTTCTAGATGTGTAGGGAGCAGTGGACAGAGTGATTGGTTCTAGAGGTGTAGGGAGGAAGTGGACAGAGTGATTGGTTCTAGAGGTGTAGGGAGGAAGTGGACAGAGTGATTGGTTCTAGAGGTGTAGGGAGGAAGTGGACAGAGTGATTGGTTCTAGAGGTGTGGGTAGCAGTGGACAGAGTGATTGGTTCTAGAGGTGTAGGCAGGCAGTGGACAGAGTCGTTGGTTCTAGAGGTGTGGGGAGCAGTGGACAGATTTAGTTCTAGAAGCTCATATCTTCCATCAGACTGCTTTGTTGGCGGAATTCATCTTGAAGCGGCACAGAGGTGTTTTGTGGAAGAAGATAATGCCCGTCTCGTCTGGCTGTTTCTACAACGATGCAGCAGCAGAGATTCATTTTAATCTTAGATGGAATTCCGGTATCTGACTAGTTTGCTTGCGGGAAAACATCTGTACCCTCAAAGATTACACAGAAATACCAATATCTTTCTCCCAGGTGGATTTGAATCCTCGTAGCATACAAATGGCGGAATAAACAAACACGGGCAGACTTGAGGTTAACTTCTACTACTAAGCCACACTTGGAGAGGAATAGAGATCTGGTTCAACCAGGAAAGAGACGTTTTCATCATCTGCTTCTCGTGACATCCAAAGCTTTGGTGTCGGCGGTCAGACTGCATTAAACCCAAGAGTTGCTTTCAAAGTTGGTTTTAAACAAAACTATGCCACAACCAAGACCCTTCTTTTCGCTGTTTTGTTCATTTATAACCAAAAAGACAAAAAAAGTCCGGTAAATTCTCCTCCGTGTGTGATTTTAGATATCATACTGATATTCCAAACGCAAAAGAGTCGCGACTTCTTACACGGCAGCTTAAGATGCACTTTGCAAACAACAAATTAAAATGCAACAAGCCATTATTAACTTTCTCCTCGTTAGCTGGGAGGCAAAGGACCTCCGGAGCTTCACGGAGGTCACGCTCTCCCCCATATGTCGTGTCCCGATTTTTTTTCTTTGGAACTTCAGCGAGTTGAATTGCAGTCCTCTGAATGCGGACCTACACACAATATGTCCTTATGATGTCCCACCTCTGTCCCACCTTTCTGTCTCACCTCCGTTACTACCTTCCACCTCAGAGGTCGAACAACAGTCCTGAAGAGACTCAACATGCCTGGCATTGATTAGGCCGGTTACATAGGGACTAAGATTCCCTCTGGGCCTCTGGTGCCACAATGCTACTTCCATTTTCAACAGAGCCATCAGCCACCGTCACCGGTGTCTGAATTCCATGGTGGATTTAACTTGTTGAAGCTCTTTGATTAGAAAATAGGCCCGTAGTGTCCAATTCCCATGGTTCCTGATGTAATTATAACATTCCATTTGCTATAATAAACAGTTACCTTTACTTTGTGTTTCTTCTGGTTGAGCTACAGTCAGAATAATTTGTGCTAAACTCAGCACACGGACTGGAGTTAAACTTTACCTCAGGAACCGATTTGGTGGAAAGAAAATCAATTGCCACATCAGTGTTTGAAAAAGAAAATCACATATTCAGAAAAACTTCACAAGGGAGAGATTCCGCAATTGGTTTATTTTCCTGGAAAAAGAAGATGATTGAAAAATGTGGAACACATATTTTTGCTTTTGAATATTTCATCATGTTTGGGCAGGATTGCAGACCGGATTGCATCAGTTTTCATCAGAAAACAAAAGATTCCTAGAAGGACTCCGTAAAGTTCTTCATGGAAAGGGCAAAAAGGTCAAACCTATGAGAGATGAAAGAAATGCGTCTCCCAGCATCAGATTTTTGAGGTTTCATCTATGACCTCATCACACCGAAGCCTCAGGAGACTTCCTGGAAATCACACTTTTACCCCATTTACTCCTCCCCCATTAAATCAGACACATTCAGCACCGAACTGGGCCGAACAAGACCCAAAACACCGTCTGCAACCACACTGCAGTGTGTGCAAACATAATTGTAAACTAAACATTCCGCCATTGAGCTTCACGCAACACAGCCCATAATTACAGGACGGGCCCCAATCACAGAGTCGCTGCATGGATTTCAAAACATGTGGGAAAAACATGAATGCTTGTGTTGGAATAATCCTAGGTTTTAACAACAAGCGCTCCGTTTGTTTGTGCATGTGTGTGTGTGAACATGTATGTTTGTGTGTGTGTGTGAGTGTGTGTGTTTGTTTGTTTGTGTGTGCGCACAAGACCGCAGGCAGCGCGCCGGTCCAGGAGAAGGCGGGCAGAGACCCGGGCCGAGGGCTCGACCACACAATGCATCAGTAATTCTTCCAAAAACTAATTTTCCCATAGTCCCTTCTGGCACGACATGACATGAATGGCTAGTTTGTGTTCTGTTTAGTCTGAATGTAATGGACTGTTTTTCATGAGCAGCCTGGTGTGTCGTTGAGATGTTCATGAATGCGCGTAAGAACCAGCTCACGGGGTTAATCACGTCACCTGAGGGAGCGACAGCTAAGCCTCCGCTGGAAAATTAGGCGAGGTGGATGTAGGGATTGTGGGGCGGAAGAAGAGGCTGACAAGAACGTTCTGGAGAGACGAGGGACAATTTGGAAGAAGACAGGAAGTAGGAGAGGAAAAGGAATGATAAAAAAGTAATTTTAGATGGTTGTAGGCTCTCTGTCTCCCGAGGTTCTTCCAATCCAGCACAGACGTTGGGTCAGTTTAGAGAGTAGTGGCATTGGAGGGACTCTGATTCTGCCGTGTCTCATGACCTCGCCAGAGGTCTATAGATCTGGAAAACGGGGACTACTGGACTGTTACAGGTCTGTAGACCAGAGGGAGAGACTGAGGTTCCTGTGGCCACATTAATAAAGTGTTTATTTTTCATATTAACAGAAGAGTCTCTGGAGGATTTTGTTTCCTCCACCTCATTGTAGACTCTAACAATTAGACGCTAATCTTTATCCAACTGTACATTTTTGATGATGATGATGATGATGATATGGTTCATGTTACTTATTGCCCAACCAGCTAGTGCGTGTGTGTAGTTCTGCTCACGTCGTCACAGACGTTCCTGTCATTAGATCACCGCTGCTCACTGTTTCCTGAATACATTTGCATATTTATTCATCTTTACGCCGCCTGATCACAATCTTCCATGCCGGGTAACTGTTAGTGGAACACCAAGAGGGTCGAAGACGGAGATAAGACGCAACGATGGAGGGAGCGACGGAGAAAATAAAGGCAGAGATACGGATCGCAGCAGCAGAGGGGAGAGACCACTTTCAATTTCAGTTCTGTACCTTAAACAGTCTTTAATTAGGCGTCAGTGTTGCATTATGGGACCGGCCTTGCTCCCACCCTCAGGGTTTGGGAGGGTAATTATCGAGTGTTGTGGCCGGGACGGGATCACAGAGCCTGATCTGCATGAGAGACACTGTGGGGAAGCTTCAAAAGCGCACACTTCCTGCTCCAATTACCTGCTCTGCCGGCGCCGGGAACGCAGTCAGCCGAAAGGAAAGACATTACCCACCACAGAGTAGTCTGATTTCATAACATTTTATTCTTACGGCTGTCATCTTCGGTCCGCTTGAGGTCGGTTCTGTCCGAGACGGGCTCTGACGGGTGGTGCAGACATAGATGGAGGTCGAGTACGGATGAGTGAGCACTGGAAATGCATCCCAGCTAGAAGGCATTCCAGTCTGAACCGTGTGAGAATGAATGTGGTGTTGGACTGATGTCACGATTATTAATAACTATCATAGGATATAATAACGGCTCGACGGCAGAACATAAAAAGAGTGAAGAGAGTCCCACGCTGAAGTGTAACGCGTTCACACGCAGCAGGGATCATTTGTTAAACGGAGTGATTCCGTCAGAAGCTGTAGGTCGTTACAAATGCGGACCAGTGGTGAGGATGAGGTAACCCAGCAACGAAAGGGTCAGGAGCCCGTGTACCGGGCCGGTTCTAAGCCCGGATAAATGAGGAGGGTTGCGCCAGGAAGGGCGTACGGCATAGAACCTATACCAGATCCATACACGAACGCAATCTGATTTCCAATCCGGACTGGTTGGGTTAAATATCCATCTTCAGCTGCAGTTGATGATGGAGCGGCGTGATGGTAATAAACGGTTAGTTTCCTCCTGCATTATTCATTATCTCACGTCTCTGTGAAACATCTGACAGGGATTTTTCTGGCAGCAGTGGGGCTAGTGATGTATTTACTCGGGAGAAATCGTGCGTATTAAAATAAACCTTTGTGCAGCTTGTGAACGGCCCGGTTTTGGCCGTGATGGGAGGGTTAACACCTGCATGTGAAGGAGCTTTGGAATCCTACCTGTGCTGGCAGCAGCAGGTTCTCCATGTGTTTGTCTGCCTGAGTGTGTGAGGGAGTATTTACTTCCTTGGGTATTTTTATTCGCCGCCGTGGGTGCCTTCGTGGGCGCTGTATTGTAATTATGGAGGCGTGGCCGCTGGTGGAGGGGCTGACGTGTGGAAATAGGGAAAAGGTGGGTTTGCTCTCCCCTCTGAGGACCTCTGGGTGTTTGTTTGCAGGAGAGGTGTGACGGCCGTCCGTCAGACAACAGAGCAGAGTTTTCTAAGACGCAGCCATGAAACCCTCTCACTTCATCATTCCATTATTCTACTGGCGTCTAATTTTGTTCTTCTCCTTCGGTGAACGAGTTAAAGAAAACCTCAGACCCCCGCTTATGAAAACAACCCCAGTACATGTTTAGTCATAATAATAATAATAGTAATAATGATAATACGTTTTAGTAATAGAGCACTTTCCATGAACACTCAAAGTCGTTCTACAGGTACGTAAAAAAACAAGTCAAATCAGAATCAGATATAAAAACATAAACAGCCCAAATAAAAATCACAACAGGAATAAAAATCACACATTGATTACAATTGAAGGCCGATCTGAAACAGTGGATCAGACGGTTGGATGGATGGATGATGGATGGATGGATGAGTTGTTTGGCGGGGTGCCTGGATGGATGGATGGACGAATGGCTTGGTGAATTGATGGATGGGTTGGTGGATGGATGGATGAGTTGTTTGGCGGGGTGCCTGGATGGATGGATGGACGAATGGCTTGGTGAATTGATGGATGGGTTGGTGGATGGATCCGCCTTTGGTGGATGGATGGATAGATGGGTTGGTGGAGGGATGGGTGGTTGGGCGGGGTGGATGGATTGATTGATGTATGGATAAACGTGTGGATCCATTCATATTCATCAAATTTGGACTAAACAGATCAACGGTTGAGAAATTAACGCCACAAACTTTCCGAGAACCCCCCCCCCCCGGTGTCAATAATATACGACCCGCCTTTCCCAGAATCATTACCTCATAGCTCACTTTTAGAGGAATAATTCTCATATTGTCTGAACATCCACCTTTACCTACAGGAAGTGAGATTCAATCAGCAAACAGGCTGTTTCATGTAGGCGCGTTGTTGGCCTACACGGCTCCCCATCCCCGGCTGAGTCCCAGCGGGAGACTTTGAGCCGCCTCCATGGCGACATGTTCATGGGACATGTGGTGAATTTAATATAAACAGCCCATCAGGACCTGTCAGCGCTTCAAAGCATGTCCCAGAAAGAGATAATTTACATATCATAATGGGAGAGGACAGAAATGTTCCCTCTGGAATCTGGGAGATATCGACTATTCAAGCATGTTCATTTACCGACTGGCACCGCAGATCCAGTCTGTCCCTCTTTTCAGCGTCAGACGTAGTTTGCAGCGGTGCTCCGCCGACTGTGTGGAGCCGACGCAGAATCAGAACCGCCTCGAAGAGCTTAACTCCAGCACATTAAATCCTAGTTCTTAAGCAGAGTCGGCCCAAAACCACACCTCATCATCATCATCATCATCATATTTGGGGACTTTTGCCTCAACAGCCTTGGCTGGATCTGAGCATGCTCAGACCGGGCCAGAGCCACCAGGGAGGATTATGGGAACACAATCAGAGCTGGTGTGCGACGTGTCAGTCAGGCAGCGAGTGAGAGAGAGGGCGATCAATGGAACACGAATAACAGCGGCTTCAGAGGCCGACTGTGTTTGCTGTGAACGATGGGACTGATGAAGCTCTGCCGCCCTAAGCTGGGCCTACTCGGTACCATTTTAACCCGTTTTAAATCCTATGTTTGAGCCGAACGGCTCGCTGATGGCGAGGACCGATCAACGGCTCCCACACGACAGTCAGATGAATTGCGGAAATTTCGGTCGGCCGTCGTCACGTAGATTCCCCGAGATCAACACTTTTTTTTCTCACTGAACTTGTGCCAGTTGGCAAACAGGATGGTTGAGTTGCCCCGGCGACATGACGCGTCATGTGGATAATTAATAGTCATGAAGTAGGAAGTGCAGTTTGCGGCAGGTAGAAAATGATCCGAAAGAAAGAAACACAAAGTTCCTTCACCTAATCCCTAAAACACACACACACACACACACACACACACACACACACACACACACACACGAACACAAACGTACAAACGCACAAACAAACACACACACACTCACTGACACACAAACAAACAAACACACACACACGCATACACTCACACACACACACACACACACACACACACACACACACACACACACACACACACACACACACACACTCTGTCTAACGGTGTGGTGTTTACACCTCATTCTTACCTGAGCTGTGGTATCTGGTACCAAGAGCAGCAGCAGATCTTTGGGAACCTGGAGGTTGGACCCAGAACATCCCACAGATTTGTGATTGGACTGAGATCTGGAGAATCTGGAGACCATGTCAGCACCTTGAACAGGTTGTTGTGTTCCTCAAACCATTCCTGCAGTGAGTCAGGGAGCATCTGACTCACTGCAGGAAGTAGTCCTTCCTTACTTCCAACCACTGAAGACCAGGAACACCCAACAACACCTGCAGTACTTGAGAGGTTCTGACCCGGTCTTCTGACCATCAGAGTCGGACAGATCCTTCTGCTGACCATTTTTCCTGCTTCCAATGCATAATAATAATAATGCTGTAGCCGACCAGTAAATATGTAATAGAACCCCTCTGATATATGTTCTGACAGTCATCTGTAATGGGCCCCGCCCATTTTCCTGGCCCCGCCTCTCCGCCTCCATTCCAGTTAGGGTTTGTTACGAACTAAAGCCTCTCTCCTCCTGCCGCTTTTGTTCTGACGATGAACCTACTGCCTCCCACCTCCATCTCTACTTCCTCTCCTCCACAATCATCATCACCGGATGTGATCGTACATTAAGCCCGGTTCTGGTCACTGTGAGTGCGTGCCGAGCCTGATGATGATGAAGCACGCCAGCCGCATACAAATCTGTTCTGTGTGTAACCCGTGTTGGGCTGGTTCTGGGTGTGTATGCGGAGGTAGATAGCGGGTATCCGTGCCATGCATGTTTCATAAGAGTCCGTCTTCTGGGCCGGGTCCACGAGCCCCATTCTCTATCTGTCTGGTGGTGAGTGTGCAGACGTGTGCGTTGGTGCGAGGATCCAGTCAGCTGCGTTTGCCTGCAGACGACGAAGGTGTTGTTTATTTCGTGCCCAGGCTTCTCCTCCAGAGCCGGGACGCCCAATTCTGTGCAGTTCTGTTTGTACCCACGGACTTTAAGTGAGTGAAGGTGTAGCATCTCTTATTAATGCTGCACCTCCATGTGAACGCGAGGCTGGGCCTCCACCTCAGAGTGTGAGACTGAGAGGAGGAGCATAGGTGTGTGTGTGCGCTCGTGTGTGTGTGTGTGTGTGTGTAAGTGTGTGTGTTACTTTGCTGGAGACCAGCAGCAACATCCGTCTGAATGAAAGGTGCAGCATCCATCACAGCTCCTGCAGACCTGGAGGAGGCGTTAGTGTGTTAGTGAGCGTGCTCCGGCAGATGGACGCTGTTTGCTGCTGCCAAAATTAATGTAGGCTGTTTATGTGCAGATAAGAGCGTTGGCGCTCTTCACGTGAAAATGTGTAGTTCAATCAGAGAAGACAAAATGTAGAAAAGGAGAGGAAGTGTAATAGCGAGTCTTTGAGACGAGTCTTTGGCGCCCGGACTCTTCAGGGAGATTGAGATCCAAATATTTAAAAATCATTCACATAATTTTAATCAGCCACATCCGGGATAGTTAGAGTTGGGTTTGATCACTATCGTGAGTTTTGACAAGATATCCTGGTAAAATCGCAGTGTGACGATAAAAAGAAGTAAAAGATCTACTGTCTGTTTTCAGGGTTGAAGGTTGTTTTTCCATGAGCCCGTGAACGCAGCACGGCGAATGTGCATCCCGTGCTCACGGCGGTGCTAGCTTAGCCAGTTAGCTTCTGTAGTGAGGAGCTGGACTTTGTGTGGAAGCTAATTAGCGTGATGTTGCAGCTGTCAGGGAGACAGGTGGAGGAAACTGGTGTACGTCAGAGATTGGGGGTCATTTATGTTAATTCTCCATTTTGTGAAGACAACTTCAAAGGAACATGCTGACCCCCCCCCCCCCTTGTTAAATGTGGACAAATTGGCCATAAAGTGTGCAACCACCTCGCCGGTCTTTTGATTTGCCGGCTGTTATCTAAGAGCTCTGAATATTGCTGTAATCAGCAGGTGAGGTCTAAAGATCGGAGGACGGGTTCATTATTATTACACTTCCTCCCTCAAGTGGAGCTGCTGTAGACGTTGGTTGATGCTCCCCTCCTACATCCTGGCCTTATAGAAACATGTGACTGAATCCAACCCAGGGGCAGCGTGTGCATGCTGAAGAGTAAGGGGCCAAGGGTGGAGCCCTGGGAGACCCCGCAGGTCAAAGGGGCCACAGGGGAAGCGGCTTGATCATGGTTAATGAGAAAGTCCAGTTCGGACCCAGCCCCATCTGGTCGTGTCCTGGAGGGTTGTGTCAGTAAGGCCAAAAATGGCCAATCAATATGCGGATGAAGACGATCGGCTGTGGCGACCCCCTAAGAGGTGAAGGAGCCGAGATAGTTACCTGCCTGCTACGCGTATTCATACAAGGAATGTGACTCCGGTTTTTCCAGTGCTGTCAGTGTTTATTCAGGAAGAGGTTTGGGAACAACAACATGAATAAAAAGGTTTCTGCACGAGTTCAGACCTGATATTCTAACTATCATGGCGGCGGGATCACGTGAGAGCGGTCGAGTGGGTCGAACCCAGATGGGGTTAAAGGCAGAGATTGACTTCATGATGCTAGATGATGAAGATAAATAAAGAATATTATAAGATAACTTTGACCTCTGGACGTCTCGTCCTCCTTGACCTTCGGTGTGTGTTAAGAACAACATTAGTAGTAGGAATAAACATTCAGCGACGAAGGTTGATGGAGTTCTAGGAAATGTTGATTGAATCCAAAAGTGTAGTGAAACAGTAACCATGATGCTTTGCAAAAAATGGTCAAATACATCGGGATGAAGCTACTGAAGAGCTGGGAGTTAGTGTAATCGAGGACTTACGTGTGTGTGTGTGTGTGTGTGTGGGTGTACAGATTATTCATAACCTACATGTTTGCTTGCATGTATGTCAGTGGAATATTTGCATGCTTGTCTGCACTCACGCATGGACTTCACAGTCCATCAATGCTCCGAGCTCTGCACGATGCTATTCTCCCGCTCACTCTCTCTCACTCTAACACACACACACACGCACACACAGACAGAACTTGTTTCTATGCACCAACATACAGTTAATTTTCCATCTGTCACAGGAAACCATTAAATCTCTTTTTAATTTTGTCAGTATGCTGCTTTTGTGGAGCTCAGGCACACAACCAATCACGTGAAGGCGCCACAGCCGCTCAGGCCTCCACAGACACACATGATGGAGATAAAGTGGCAAAAAGGGAGAGATAAAAAATGGGGGAAAAGGGGGATTGAGAGAGATAGAGAGTCGGGGGGCGGAGGGGGGGAGCTCTGAGGAGTGACACAGAGGCAGAGGAAATAATGAAGTGATAAAAATGACTTAAGAGGAGTGTGAGAAAGTACAAAAACAAGAGCCTCACAGGAAAGGGAAGCAATAGTTGAGGAAAGAAAGGATTTGAGACTTATGCATGAAAATAAAGTCAAATATAAGTAACGGGGGGGGATGAGAGCGACGGCTGTAATAAAAGACTGACGAAGAGACAGGATTAGCTGAGAGTCTGTGACAGTGAGGCAAAGTGTGGAGGATAGAATGAAAACCCGTCCTCCACAGGGATGAACCACCGTGGATTCATAAATGTGTCGTCTGCCATGATATGTTCAGGGTTGTTTAAACGATGATTACGTGAAGGTGTAAGAACCTGCTGTGTAGTAGGTGGAGCAGTCGTCACAGACCGCCCGGGGGCCGTTAACCACAGCCAGGGCGTCTGTGAAATGATTTACTGTGAACTGTATAATTGCGTGGTATCGTTAAAAACACATTAAAGCAGCGACGTAAGATCGAGCACTGAGAACACGAAGGGTCATTGAACACAACACGGCGACTGTGTTGTTGTAATTTAACAGAGATCGCTGACTCAGCAGACCGGATCTCCTCAGAGGGACCATTCCAGAGTTGTGGGGTCCTGCCTGCAAACGCTCTGTCCCCCCCTTTACTCTCCAGTCGGACCCCTGGAACTGATAATAGAGCTTGAGGACCTCAAGGTCCTGCCGGTGCATAGGGTGCTGCAAGTTCAGAGATCGAGGTGGGAAGAAGTAATCAGTAGTATCGCTCCTGAAACATACTGGGAACCAGTTTAAAGAAGGGGGGGGTGTGGTCACGTCTCTGGGTTCTGGTTAAATTCTGGCAGCTGGGTTCTGGGCGTTCTGATGGATCTTTAAAATGATCTTTTATGTGAGATGTTACTTAAAGTATTTTTTTAAGTTGTGGTTATAGACGGCTCCACGATCCATTTAGTTGACTGCTGACTCAGACGTCCATCAGTGGTCGCCATCCCAGTTACATAGCTGAAGGGGAGGGGCTTATTAGACTTTTCAAGAGCTTATTGCAGGGGCGGCCGAGGAGGCGAGGGGAAGGCGGAGAATAAAATCTAAGGGTAAGTTATACTGGCAGGAAACAGGAAGCGTGTTGACGCCAGCAGATGTTTATTTGAAGTGATACAACGCCCTCTCTGGTAGCGAGATTAAAATAATTAAATTCACACACTACAGCGGAGTTGAGACCCAGCAATGTTTTTTTAATTATTATTATTATTATAATAATTTTTCAATAAAAAAAAAAAATTCATTTTTTTTCATTTTTCATTAATTAAACATATTTTCCTCAAGATGTTGATCACATGTAGTAGGCATCACTTAATATCCTGTTAAAAAGCGTAATCTAGCTCCGGAGTGAGAATATTCTGATAAAAGCTCAAAAAACTCTCTTAGTGCTACTTTCGTCAAAATCCCAGAAAATATATCACAGGCGGGTTTCTCCAGGATATCTGATAAGGAAATAGAAAAAGCTCTCTCACAAGTTTGGGGAACTTTAAGTTTTTGTTCTTGTTTCCTTAATTTTATATGTCACGTAGGTTGCACAGAATTAACGGCCCAAAAATCCTTAGATATATTTCATAACCTCAGTTTACTGTGGATTTAGAAGAAGCGTTTGACGGAGGGATTGTGGGATTGTGTTCATGCAAGTATGTTAGAGTGGAACAGGATTTGTGTGAGCGCAGCACGACAGTGGTGAGGCGTGCAGTAGGAGCGACAGGTGGGTTCAACGTGGAGGTGGGACTGCATCAAGGATTGGGCTCTGAGCCCCTTTTTGATTGCTATGGTGATGGACAGGCGGACGGAGGTGGTCAGACAGGAGTGTCAATGGACTATGATGTTGGTGGAGGACAGAAGAGTAGCAGCAGGAGTGAAGGAAAGGTTTCCAAGATGGAGGTTTAGAGATGGTGGCTCCGACCAGAAGACAGGAGGCAGAGCTGAAGATGTTCAGATGTTCTCTGGGAGTGAAGAGGAAGGACAGGATTAGAAAGGAGGACATTATATGGACAGCCTAGGTTAGATGACTTGTAGACAGTCATCAGAGAAAGTCAGAGAGGACAGATTGAGGTGCTTTGGAAAAAGTGAAGAGGAGGGATAGTGGATCTACTGGTAGAAGGATGCTGGAGATGGAGCTGCCAGGCAGGAGAAGAAGAGGAAGACCAAAGAAGAGGTTACCGGATGTGTCGAGGGAGGACATGCAGTTGGTTGGGGTTGCAGAGGAGGATGCAGGCGACAGGGGGAGATGAAAACAGATGAATTGCTGTGAAAAATCCTAAAGGGAACAGCCGAAAGAAGAAGAAGAAGAAGAAGAAGAAGAAGAAGAAGTTGAAAGATATCAGGCCGAAGTGAACCAGGACTAAAGATGTGTTTGTGCAAAATATCTGAGAAATGTCTTTTTTCTCAACTACAAATGTGAGCTGAGCTTCGAGTCGGCTTTGCTCTCAGCATTATTATTCAAGAGGAGCGTGCAGAGAAGAGACATTGAGCAGGGAGCTGCACTTTGAAGGGAAAGGGGGTTCACCGGGCCAGCGGGGCTGATTCCAGACCAGCCGCACATGAAAGCTGGGAAAAGTGGCATTGAGATGAGGAAGACCACACAGAACGCCGGAGATGAAAGAGAGGAAGATGAGCAGCAGAGGGTTGAGGGAGGGGAGGACAGCAGGAGGTTAACCCTGACAAATGTTTCCCAAAGAGAAGGCCAGCTCGGAGAGAGAGGATGAGTATGGAGAGGAAGAGGAGGGGTAGAGTCAGGAGAGCCTGGGGAAAGTGTTTCAGGAAGGTTTTTTGAAATCCGACAGCACTCCGGCACAAAAATCTTCGCTGGGAACCATCACTGACGTCAGGATGGGAAGGAGTTCTGGACTTCTGGCCGTGCAGCCTTTCAGCTGTAACCTAGCCGTTGCTGACTGATGATCTGATGATGAGCTGAATGATAACGAAGATGGCCTCATTTTTCTGAGTGGAATCCCTACGTCCAATAACCGGAGGGAGGTCACTCCTCCGACAGAGGAGCGGTGGCGAGGGTTTAAATCCATATCAGCCCGACGACATCAGACTTATATCTGTTGAATCCAGATTCTCAATTAGTTCCACCACCTCCTAAAATACATCTATCAGGGGTTCCAAAGCCTAATCCTAAGGTTCTGGGACTCCGGAGATCCAGAGTGAGACCAGAGCACGACGAAGGCTCATTCAGGAAGTCAAAGAAGATCCTCAAAAAGAGGCTTAAGGAGTTTTATTTTCAAGAAACTGACTTTGATTTAAACCGGTCCGAATACATACACAATGCCGACCAGCCTTGTTCTTCGCGCCGTAATCCCTCAGAATAAGATCCCTTTAAAAACGTGACTCATTTTGATTTTAAAGCTCTGAAGGAAAAAGGAAAAATTGGAATCGGCCAAGGTTATTGCCATCTGTTGCGTCTTATATTCTGGGTAAAGCTTTTTTTTCATCTGACCTTGGAAGGCGGCGTCGGCTCAGAACACGAGTCGTCGCTCCAAACAATTTTGTCTGCAGCAAGTTCATGGAGTTTGGAGGTTTTTAAATACATTTTGAGAAAACCGAGTGAGAGCAGATGTTTGGTCGCCTATGTTCCCATCGTCTGGACTTTGATGTTTTCACGTGATTGTCGGCCAATTTAAAATGATTTAAGTGACGTTCGTACTGTGAGAGCTGAGTAAACCGGAGTCACATTCCTTGAATGCGTCTACATGGCCGATAAAGCTGATTCTGATTCTGATTCAGATGTAAAATATCAAGATACGATATACGAGATCTCAAATAACATTTGTTACCGTCATTAGCAAACAATATTTATTCAACATTACTTCAAGAATGCTCATTTCATTTCTTTGTTTTTTTTTGAGAAGACACACTTTGGTGGGTTTTCACCGACACGCCCTTGCTGTCGGGACGACAGCGCAGGAATCTTTTATTTACCCCCGAAGAATACCGTCAGAAACATGACGAAGATGAAGACCGAACGGACATCATGTAAAATGTGATGGAACGAGTTTCCTTATTCTCCGTCTGTGCTGGGCCTCCCGGAGGACGAGGACAGATTTTGACTCCTAGATGAGGAGCGAAGGAGAGAGATGACAATGGAGGAGGGAGGAGACAGAAAACAGGAGGCAGCAGGAGGCCATTCGATGACAAGACAGCAGGACAGCCAGGGGGAGGAGGAGGAGGAGGAGGAGGAGAAGGAGGAGGAGGAGGAAGAGGAGGAGAGGCTGACGAGATCCTTCTACTTAGTGTCTGTCAGCTGGACGGATGGGGGCCTGAAAACAGCTGGGAGCTCTAACTGGGTGTGTGTGTGTGTGTTTGTTTGTGTGATTGTGTGATTGTGTACACGTATAAGTTGTGCATAACTGCCAACACAGGCCACGCTGTTTGTGTGTGTGTGTTTCTGTGTGAGACGTGTGTGTGTATGTGTGAGGTGTTTGTTTGGGTGTATGTGTTTGTGTCTGTGTTCATGTGAGAGAAGTGTGTGTGTGTTTGTGCGTGAGTTGTATGTTTGTATGTGTGTTTGTGTGTGAGTTGTATGTTTGTATGTGTGTGTGTGTGTGTATGTTTGTATGTGTGTGTATGTTCGTGAGTTGTATGTGTGTGTGTGAGTTGTATGTTTGTATGTGTGTGTGTGTGTTTGTGTGTATGTGTGTTTGTGTGTGTGTTTGTGCGTGAGTGTGTGTATGTGTGTTTGTGCGTGAGTGTGTGTATGTGTGTGTGTGTTTGTGCGTGAGTGTGTGTATGTGTGTGTGTTTGTGCGTGTGTTTGTGCGTGAGTGTGTGTAGAGCTCTGAATCCGTCCCACACACTAACCAGCCTGTTCTGACAGCCGTCTCCGGGCCTGCAGGCCTTCTGGATGTGTTCTGATACCTGCAGTGATAATAGATTCAGAGAGGTCACGCCCTCAGACCCTCTGCAGGCGCTGCTTTCACACTCTTACTCTGGTGGAGCTGTCATCGGCGGGCCCAGAAAACAGATTCTTGGATCTGAACCGGACCCGTCGGAGACGAGGACTGGTTTGTAGCGGGGAGCGAGCAGAGATGGTCTCATTTCACAGCCTAATATGCAGGTACACAGCGTTCTGCCATCCCCACTGCCCCACGCCTTCCAATTCTCCTCATTCCTCTTCATCTCAACGCACAGCGACTCCTCCTGTCTCGCCATCTGTGTGCCTCTTCCTCGTTTGCATATCCCGACACTTCCCGCCTCACGCCGCTCCCGCTCCTCTCTCCTCCGTCTGCCTCCGAGTCATTACTCGCCCGGTTCCTCTCGCTCCTCTTTTATTCAGAGCTCCTCCGCCCGCCGCGGTACTCCATGTTCCCTTCTAGTTCCCTTTCGTTTCTCGCGGAAGATTTTTGTCCTTCGTCAAATGTTTCTGTCTGGGCTTCTGTTTGGACCGGCCCAGAACCGCCACTGCTTCATACCTGAGTTCATGTTCTTTTCTCGTGGAGATGATGAGGGTGAGGGTGAAGCAGCGGCAGGAAGCGAATATTCCCCCTGATGGCGTGCGGCGCTGGTAGGTACTGCAGTCTGAAGCTGCAGGAGGAGAGAGGAGAGAGGAGCTGAGGATGAGGAGTAACAGTTTGTGTGATCACCCCGCTGACTGAGGTGCCACTGCGTGACGGGAGTGTCTCGCCGCCATTCAGTGTTTGTCGGAGATCTTTCTCTGCCGTTCCTTCTTTGAAGAGTGTTTGGACCTGTGGTGAGGACAGAGATGTTCCCCTTCCACCAGGGTATGCTCTCTAGTCCTGGGAGGAATATCTTGTCTCCATGCTGAGAGTTTTCCCAGCAGGACGCCTCATGGACAGAAGACCTGGAGCATAAAGAAACCCACCAGCACAGGAGGCCCTCCAGTTACTGAATCACCCTTTAAAGTCTTTAAAGGGACAATTCACGTAGCTGCAGATGGATTACACCGAGCACGAGTGAATGGTGTGGGCATGAGAATCATTATGGGATGGGCTTCATCCTGTAGATGGATTTATTTTGACATCCTAGATGTACATTTCCATAGAGCTGCATTTCCTTAGAAACTATTATGGGACATAAATTAATAAATACATGAGAGCGAAGCATTAAGATCTAGGGTGGACCAAAATTGATGGCGGGGTCAGAACATGTCCAGAGCTGCAGGTCTTGTTCTTGGTCTGCAGTGAGTAGAATTTTAAATGAAGGAGCCTGTAGCACAAATTGCCGAAAAGTAAATGCTGGTTCTGTCAGAAGACAAAGTAGTGATGTCACAGTGACATCACATTGAAATCACAGTGACATCAAAGTGACATCACATTGAAATCACAGTGACATCACAGTGACATCACAGTGACATCACAGTGACATCACATTGAAATCACAGTGACATCAAAGCGACATCACGGTGACATCACGGTGACATCACAGTAACATCACTGTGACATCACAGTGACATCACAGTGACATCAAAGTGACATCACAGTGACATCACAGTGACTTCTCCAGTGACATCGAATTGAAATCACTGTGACATCACAGTGACATCACAGTGGTATCATAATGACATCACAGTGACATCACAAAGCTGTTTCGTTGTTGTATATCATTGTTTAATAGATTAATACTTGGAATTCGTTGCATTATTAAAGACCAACAAAAATAGGCTGACAGTGGTTATAATGTTACGGCTGAATGTATACATTAAGTATAGTTAACAGTTTGTTTAAATGGGATGCTGGGAGTGACACATGTCTGAGGGTGAGGTGAACGGGTCAGAGGAGGAGTTGGACCTTCACTGATAGAAGCGGTGTGACTAGAACAGAACTCTAGACTGGTTCTGGTCATTCCTGCGCCTGCAGCTGAACGGGTTCCTGCGTCACGGCGACGATCTGTCGAAGTGTGTTCACAACTATCTGTGATTAAAGTGAAACGTGTTCTTGTTTCACTTTAATTCAATATTTGATCCCAGCACAACTTTGAACTTGTCCCGTTTAAGGATGTCAGAAATGTCGATTCTGAAAGAAAGACCTAATAAAGATCCACTTCAGATTCAAGAGAAAAGTCCCAGACGCATATTTTACCATATCTTCTTGCACTCATAATTAAAAAGGTTCGGTTCTACTTCACAATAACGCCACCTTCCAACCTTTCATGTCCTGATCAGAAGTTTGGTTGAAGACATTTTAGGTTTCTAATTCCTACTGAAAAATCTTTAAAAAAAACTTCTTGCACGACTATTAATGCCTCAGAACGATGTTTTCTTTCTTTTGCTGTTGTTTCCAAGCCGGTGGGAAAATAGATGGTTTCAGGCTGCGCTTTAATAAACGGTAAATTAGGCGTGCAGTATATTAATACACTATTTTAATTAGTTTGTCATCCATGTAATCAATTCCTGCTTGCTTTTCATTACGTGTTAACTTCATTTTTATTTCTCCACTGTTTCTACTTTTAATTCACTGAACTCCAAATGGCATGTTTTATGCCTCACGTTTTTATTCCTGCTTACAAAAAGGATTAAGTTATTGTCTGCATCGTTTGGCAGGTCTTTTGAACATTTCTTCTGAACTCATTTTCTCAGGTAGTTTGTGATTTCTCTGGATATTTCTTAAAAAGGTACCGTCACATTCATTAAAGTGGGTGGAGGAGAGAACTTTCTACCGTTATATTATTTAGTTTACTCAAAAGCTTCCTGCCGTCATTGTTCATCCTGCTTAGCTGCAGAGGATAATATCCTTTCTATTTCCTTTGATTAAGTTTCCTTCACATGATTCCTTAGTTTACCAGATTCTTGTCTCAGTTTCAGAGACATTTTCTTGAGCTCGATGCGTTTCTCCCTTCATTCCTCACCGACCCCCCGCTGCTCTACATGTCCTCACTGTCACGTTTGTCTGGAACAGACTGAAACCCATGAAGGACTCATTCTAGAGATCCATCTGGTTGTTTTTCATGATGAAGGTTTGAGCAGCTTAAATTTCCGACATCCTCTACGAAAACATCCTGCACTGCAAAAACTCAAAATCTTACCAAGAACGTTCGTCTCATTTCTAGCTAAATATCTGATTGCACTTGATTGAAGACCATCACTGAACGAGTAACATTTATCTGAGACACAGAGAATCCTTTTTAGGCACTTGAACGTCTTGTTAGGTCAAAGAATCTTGAAAATATCTCAAAAGCTCAGTTTAGTTTAGGATTTCCATCTAATTTAAAGAAGAATTTTCTTCTTAAAAGGCTTAAATATTAATCTCTAATCTTATATCAACGTCCTAATGGTCTTAAATTTAGAACTATGTCCATACTAAATAAACGTAAACTTTATAAATCTCTACAGGGGAAATTTATTAGTTTTGGATAAAAAAAAAACAAAAGAAACAAAACCTTCCAAAAATATACGTTACAATAAAAACAAACAAAAAGAAAAGTAATAAAATCAAATTTGAACTACTGGTTGATTCTCAGAGACAACACTCTCTAATATTAGTAAAATACAGTTAAAAATTTGATTTACCAGCTCATGTGGAGATGTCCTTTATCCAAATCTCACGTCTTTTTTAAGACATCATACCAAGCTGATTATCACTTGTTCTGCTGGCAGATTGTTTTTTACTTAGTACAATCTAAAAAGAACTTGTATTTATTATTTTTTATTTATTTTTGAAGGGGATTTGAGACAACCTTCTATATGACTACTTGTGCGCGACCTTTGGCTCAGCTTTAGGTACCGTACTTCTTCTTGTAATGATTGCTACATCCTGACCCCTGAAACCTGTTGGGACTGACGGATGATAAAAATCATCATCACTGAAGAAGACATGATGGATTCATGAGAGATGAAGTGTTGATAGCCTCATTGTTGGATATCAATCTAGTTGGTTCTTTCGCCATCTGTTTCAAACAGCACGCAATCAGTTATGGCGACTAGCTGATGTCTTAAATTACCATTATGTGATGGACAAAGCAACGTCCATATTCAATTCACATTCTTTGTCCAACATCTCAACCATTACATTAAGGTTCTCATTAGTGTCAGGTGCAGAATTTGCACTCCACAACTTCAATTTTATTTCTTCCTCTCCACTCAGAGGTGGACTTCTTCTTCTTCTTGGGATCACCGTCTCGCTGCATGTCCTTACAGACTGATGACCTGACATTCCCCTTCAGTAGTGTCCATGTTTCCCTCAATGAAGGCGAGTCCGCCGGGTCCTGAAGCAGCAAAGCATCTCCAAAACATTCCATAAACATTATCCATGGTGAATGATCTAAAGATCTGAGACTGCATCCAGGATCAGACTGCTTGAAAAGGCTGATGTGATCTATTCATCTATGACGTGAGGAGAAACAAACCATCTTCTGGTGTTTGTTGAAATCCGAACTGCGGCATTCTGAACAAACTGGAGATGTTTCCAGACAAGATGAAGGCCTGGAGGACCTTCTCCAGATCAGAGCCAGAGAAAGGACTTAATCCTGAAAATAGTCCTTAATTGATTAAAAACGTTAGTTATTTGTGTTTCAAAAGAAAGGTCATTATCAAATATCACTTCCTGGTTTCTGGCTGCAGGTTCCAAGATGTTTCTTCAAGCCTTGGAATCGAAATTACTCGTTGGATTGATATTTGAGAGGCTACGTCACATTGTAGCGAAGGTGAAACTTATTTTTATACGGACACTGAAGCACACAGAAGCAGCGTCCCGATTTTGTTCTTAATGACGATATAATGTTTGTATATTGGTATCTTTTTCTATATAAAACATTGATATGTAATCCTTGGCACACTCTCGGGAAACAGTGACATAATGTTGACACAGTGTGTTAAGGTGAAACAATACTTATCAGGTCATCGACTTTGAAGTTGTGCTGAAAAAAACCTCATGTTAAACTTTATTTAATATGGTTTATAAAGGCAGAATCAAAAGTATTCAAATACGGCCTTGAATACTCCAACACCCTGAAGGGTTAAAATAGATGTGGACTTCAGGGCAGCGAACAGAATTATTTCAGACTTATTTTCATTCTGATTGAGAAAGTTCTGATGTTCCTCTGTGTTTGGGATTTCTGTTTGGAAGACAGTACATCCGATGTCCTAATCAATCTCCCATGATGCCATTTTTCTCAGTGTCCTAATAGACCTATGAATTTTTCTCTGGATCTACTTTTCCTGATTTCCTGAAAGAACCGTCTTGGAGGAATCTTGGATGGTGGAACTATAGTTCCAGGTCTTTTCCATGTTTAGATCACGTGTCTCAATATGGATCTGTGGAATCACAGAACCTTAGAAGCAGCTTTGGATCCACCTCCCTGGTGGGTTAGGGTTAGGGACAACCACCTTCTTGAATTTCTGTTGTTTTTTTGTTGAGTATTCTTCTGTTGAGACTTAGTAGCCAACTTCTTGCTCCTGAAGTGTGAACTATAGAATGGATTGTGTGGTTGAATAAGATTGGTGCGATCAGGTCGTATACATGACTCCATATTTCACTTTCGTGTTTCCATAATCTCAGATGAACATCAGTTTCATCAGTTCATTTCTGTTGCCTCCAACCTTGAGGCTACTTCTCTCAAACAATAAAAGGTAAATTTGTTTAGTGAAAGATGTGTAAAATGACGGAAAATTATTCTGTGTGACTCGAAACAACTTTAAATGAATCAGATCACTTGTCAATTCCATCATTCCAATTCCATCTCCTCCACTTTAATCAGTTAATTATTATAACTTCCACCCGTCACAAACAAACTTCTGTTTATCTCCTGCGTTTTAACCCACAAGGATCAGCAAGCCTCATCTCCTTCACAGACAAAGCCCACTTCTACGTTGACTATCTCTATGTGAGGACACATTAGTGTTGGCCGAGCTTGGACATTTCATGATGAGCTGTTTCTCCAAAATATCCCTGTGTTATTATCGTGTTATAGCTGCCTTATTATATAATGTGCCTGATCTGTAGGACACATTACACATGAAGGTAAGTCCAATATTACCTGTACTTTAATCTGGTATGGTCTCTTGCCTCCTGATCCAAATTTCTGGGATCTTCACCATCTTAAAGCTTTTTTCTCTTTAAATCTCTAGCGTTCTGCGTTAATGAGTTTTTTTTAATCTTGTGTAGATTGTATCATTAGTACAGAGACTATCACTCACAGAAGGTATACATTTGAGGTTGTTTGATTAATCCTCGACAAATCTGTCTGGCTAAGTCACTGATTGAGCTGAGAGACTTTGGGTCCTACAATCCTTAAAACGACGCTTCAGTGAAAAGCAGGAGGACTGTCCAGTAGAACACCCCCTGATGTTAGCCTGTCATCTGGCTGCTATCTGTTTCAATATGATTCTCTTTCTACCTCTCGTTCTTTCTTTCTGCAGCGCATGATCAATTCATCAGCCTCAGCAGAGTCAATAGCCGCCACCACCACCAGACTTTCTGACTGTCTAACAATCACATATCATTTTCTGTAGCTAACAATCGACTCTATTAACGTGTTGCTGCTAGAATAACTAACTTCAGACCAATAACTAGATGGATATCAGTCCTGGAGAACACCTCTAACCCCCTACATGAGACTGTGAGGTTGTTTGACTCACCCACTACATGAGACTGTGAGGTTGTTTGACTCGCCCACTACATGAGACTGTGAGGTTGTTTGACTCGCCCACTACATGAGACTGTGAGGGTGTTTGACTCACCCACTATATGAGACTGTGGGGGCTTTGACTCACCTCCAATGTGACATTGTTGGATCTTTGAGTCTAACCTTACATGAGACTGGGGGCTTTGACTCACCCCCTATATGAGTCTGTGGGAGCTTTGATTCACCCCCTACAATGGGACCCATCCACCTATCATTCTTCCGTCTATCCTTCCATCCATCCATTCTTCTATCATTCACCTTTCTATCCTCCATTCATCCTTCCGCCATCTGTTATCTACTCAGCCAACTGTCTATCTATATATCTATCTATCTATCCGTCCGTCCGTCCGTCCACCCACCTATCTATCTTCAATCCATCCATCCTTCCATCCAATCTACCTATCTCTATCCACCCACCCACCGATCTATCATCCATCCTTCCATCCAATCTACCTATCTCTATCCACCCACCCACCCACCGATCTATCATCCATCCTTCCATCCATCCATCTGATAAGGTTGAATGAATCTTAACAGCACATTTGGACATATTATAAAATTATAAATTTCATAAAGAAGATGCAGGCGATGAAGACTTACTCAGCGTCCTCTTTGAGCTTGCGTATGAAGAAGATCACACCGATGATGAGGCCGATGAAGATGAGGGCGCCGAGTATGCCACCAATGACAGCACCAGTTGATGGGCCAGTAATGATCTGTGTCTTCTCTTCTTCATTGGGTGGAGGAAAAAAAGAAGAGGAGAGAGAGAGAGAGAACGTTTATACTCATGAATGTGAGTTTCCTGTAAACGCCTTTGGCACTCCGATGCTGCTCATTTTCAGTATTTGTATTCTCCCCGTGTTTTGCTGATCAAGTGTGCGTGAGTCAGGAGTATTTCATTATTTACCGCAGCCAAGCGCAGTACGTAAAACAAACACACACACACACAGAAAAACACCGCTCTGATGAATAATTTAGTGGAATGTGAGTGAAATGAATAATCTTAAGAAATTCCCCGATGAGTGGAACGCTGAGGCTGCTGGTCAGAAGTCAAGTTAGTGCTGAGTGGCAGCCTTGTATGTGTTATTGAAGCCAGAAAAACATAAAAAGAATTCAGAGTTCTTGTAAAACGAATGCAGCTTTGAGTTGTCATCTCTCGGATGCCTTGAATCTTCGGCTTTACGTCAGTAGGATCTCACGCCGACCTCGACATCTGCTTTTAATTAAGAGCCTTTTTATGAATTCCAGCGTGTAGTGAGGCGCCTAAATCGACTTTAAAAGCCTCTCATCAGCGGAATACTTTTATTTAAAAGAAAAGAGAGAAACTGGCAGCTGTGAACGGAAATGCATCCCCCGCTGAGGGGAGCTCCGCACCGTCACCAACATCAACGTACACAACGCGGAGCGACATTCATGGAATTGTTTGGTCTGTTTTTTTTTATTTTATCTTTAAAGTGGGAGTGTTCTGCTGCATTTGACTCAGATAATAAAAGGCTAATTACCTCCATGAAGACTTCAGTCCATATCTGAGATAATTGTAGTGGGTTTTTACCTATGAAGGAAACCAATTTGCTGCCGCCAACATAAAAGGCGTTATATATCGTAATGCCGTTGTATTCTACATTAGATGGAATCAACTTTTAGATTACAGCTACTTGAAATGCACCGAGATGCAATTTTATCACATTTTACGACACGTTTGTATCAATCAAGATCTCGTTAATTCTTCTCGGCCACAAAGGAAGATAATCCATCAGCTAAAGTGAAATCCTCCTCATCATTATCTGCCTCTTCTTCAGCGAAAATAACCATCAGCCCAGAGGCAGAGGAGTAGAAGCATCTGGACGCAAGCAAGGATGAACACCCTCCGACAAACCCTTCAAGATGCATCTTCATCTGTCTGTTTCCAGACTCGTATAATTGCATAAATGTTAGTGATCATGTAGGATCCCAGAGACTCATCTCCGCTCAGACTCGCTGTCTTCTCTACAAAGTGTATCAGGAAACACCTCAAGTTGGCAATGTTCCAAACGTGGATTTAGCTGCAAAGTGGGCAAGCATCAACAGGAAGAAGGAAAAATGGTCGCCTGTGCAGGTAGATTGTTTTAGTTCCGCCAATATGTCAGGTCTTTATTTCTAATTCCTGCTTACGTTTCAGTTATTTTGACTTCATCGGCGCAAGAGAAAGAGGATGCTGAGATCAAGAGTTCTGTAACAGGTGCAACACAATTGGCCTTTGCGGTCCCAGAGTGAGGATAAAAAGATAAAAGGATAAATATTAAATGGAAGGGTAATGCTATTGGATTGTGAGGTCATAAGATCAAAAGGATCAGGATCAGGCAGTGGGAACCAGGAAGTGCTATGCCATTGGTTCCAGTAGGTGAGTCCTGAAGCCACCAAGAACCTGGGCCTGTAGTACTGGCTGATTCAGAGTTTGTTTCAATGACTTGAAGTCTGTTCAGAGAAAACATTTGAAGGTAAGGCAGGTCTCGTCTTGGTGAGCATGGATATCGGGTACATGTCTTTCTAAGTGAGCAGTTTGGGTAGGTCGCACCCTCTGGTTGGGACAGTCAAATGGTACCATCTAATAAAAGCTAAAGTGGCTGCACAGTGAGCTTTGACATAAGTAGACCAGGCACAGGATGGTGGGAAATCTTGGTCCGCCTTCAGAACCCCAGAGTTTCAAGTCTGAGTTTTTGTCCAGTCAGTGCATGACACAGTCCCATCAAACCTCTGCATTCCCATAGTTAAGGCTGGAGAGCTCTTTTTTCTGGGTATCATCGTGTTGAGGACCTAAAGGTGGCTGTGGTTGAGGAGGTTGGAACCATGGAGGCTCAGATATAACAGGTTCTAACCAGCCTCCTCCAGCTTTTGTGGGTTTTATGTTTCGAGACCCTGAACACTTGATGGCCAGTGACTATTGGTCCTGTTGATACTATGATGCATAAAACGTCTCGCAAATTGTTGAAAAGAATCTACAAATACTACAAAACATCTTCAATCCGGCAGCACAGTAGATCCAAAGAGTCAGCACGGTTTAGAGCTGGGTACCCAAGATCAGTGTCACAGTTCTAGTATCTGACCAAATCTGAAATACAGCAACCAGCCACAACTTTAGAACCGGTACATTGGTCAATCAACAGCTGTTTTCTGTTCAACTGAGATAAAAGGCACATCTTAACATAGAAAAACGACACAATTCGCAGCACCATAAATGATGAGAGATGTCATTAACACCAACCAGCCACAACATTAGAATCAGGTGTTAATGCAATGGCTGATCAGTGTCAGGTCATGGTTCTGGTCCTGGGTTATGGTGCTTGAGTGATGGTGACACCATTTTTGCCATTTTGGTCATAATATTTGCACGAGTTGTTGGAATATGACCATAAACTCAGAGGTCAGGTAACAGTGACCTTTGATCACCCAATCTGATGTGGTCAGTGTTTGGTCCATGTGGACATTTGTGCCAGATCTACAACTACATAAAACTACAACCGTTTACTGACGTTTGTCAGTAAGTTTTGTCTACATGACAACAGAGTTTTCAAAAAAGAAGAAATTGGAAACAGATTCTTGAGTATAATCTTTCGGAAATGCTCCAGTTTCCATCTTGGTGTAAAAAACACAAAACAGTGATGACGCGACCCACTTCTTGCAGGGCTAGTACATTTCCAGCCTGGTGGTCATCGGTAAAAAGAACGAAAACACAAACAATGTCTGACTATGTGGTTTTGTTTGTGCTGCTGAGATTATCTATCATCATCATCATGATCATGGATGCGGGCTTGTGGTTACACTGCCACCTGTTGGCCTGGCATGCATTTTACATTGTTTTGCGGATCGGTATGTACGAGGATCATGTGACAGCGTTGCTGTTGCAGAGACTTCTTGTTTTTCGACATCCATGAGAAAGAGTGGTATGGATGGATGGATTACCTGAAAACATAATTTCTCCAGCCCCGACTATCGCCATCGCACTGTGAGGTATCCTGCATTACTGCTCTCCTAAAGAAATTCAGTATGTTTCATTGAAGAATACAAGGCCCACCTGTGTTGTCAAAACAGTAACCAGGCTTATTCTGGTCTAAGGGCTTGGATTAGTCCCATGATTTTTTGAATTTTTCAAGCTTCTGAAATCTAATCTGTTTATATCCTTTGCATGGTGGCGGTCCAGGAACTCATACACTGATAAACTACAGCCACGGCCCATAGTGTGGAGGAAACATGAGAGGAAGTTGTCTGGTGGGAGAGAAGACTGGCTGTATTTACGTCTCTTTGACAGCAGGGGGCAATATGTTCCAGCTCACGCAATCTTCACAGAGGACAGACAGACAGATAAAGGGATGAATGGATGAATAGATAGATGGTGCGAACATGCAGATTTGCTCAGGGAGACTCAGAAGAGGCAGATTTCCATATTCATGTCTGGGAATATCCAGTGGGATAAGATGGACCAGTTAGTGTGTGTTAGTGTGTGCGTGTGCGTGTGGGTGGTTATCATGGACAGAAGAGGGAGCTAAACCAAATTACGTGTGATCACAGGCACACATTAGGGGAGGAGGGAGGAGAGAATGAAAGAGTTCAAAAGTGAAGAAAATGAAAAGAGAAGAGAGGCAGAGGTGGAGATGGGTGGAGGAGGCAGAGGAGGGAGAACTAGGATAATTCTCTAGCAGTGGGGAGGGAAAAACAGTACGATCAGATGATGGTAATGAGAGACAGATGTAGGGAGGGGAGAGAGAACGAGGTGTGTGAACCAAAGCACTTCCTCCTCGGCGTGGGTCCGCAACTCATTTGATGTGTGCCGTGGTGTTATCAAAGTTTACACGGAAAATGTTTGCCACTGATGTTTGTGGCTTTTAGTAAACAGTGAGTCGTGATGATGCATGTTACGTGCAGCCTCACGAGGGGGGCGGGGCTAAAAGTAGGAAGCAGACTCTGATTGGTTGGAGCGTGGAGTATGAAGGAGAGGAGACCCACACCTGTTCCTTTCACTGCAGTCAAACCGGGGGGTTCGATTGGACCAGTAAAGGTGCATTTTGAATAAACAGCTATTTATTTATATCCCCAAACATTCCGCTGCAGATCCTTTGTATTAGCGCGATAACTCCGAAACAATTGACAGAAAAAACAGGATTGATCTTGGGAAAGGATGATTGTATATTTCTAACACTAGGGGGAGCATCATCTCCAAAAAGTTTTTCCTGCCATAAATTCTCAAACATTGGTCCAATGTAGTCCAAATTTAGTGCATATGAATCTCTTGGAGATAAATCTGATATGTATCACGTTTTACTCTGAAACTTCTTATTTTTCACAACAGGGGGAAAAATACCATTTTCAAAACCTGTTCCTCTAATACCATTTCAAACCTCAAAAACCATTTCATGGATACTTTTCAAATGTTGAACCCCCACAGACCTGAGTGCAGGAAAGAATGGGAGTGGTTTTGGGCATAGTGGGCTGAATATTTTTGACACTAAGGTGAGCTTCATCTCAAAAAGTTTTTGGGGATATGATTTAGTCAATTTCGATGCAGATTAATCCCCTCGAGGAGATCTATCTGGTGTACATTGTGCTTTCATGGGTATGTTGTATAAATGTCCTATGCAACATCTCAAATTTATGGAACCTCCAAAATTCACTGCCGTATAAAAGAATTGGTGCAATTAGTTGATCAAATAATTCAGAATGTACATTATTGGGGACTTGTAATTCGGAGACTCTGTTTTCTAAAGAGGGTAACGCTCTCCTGGCAGGTTTAATTTGCTTAGTTCATAATTCTGGGTCGCCTTTAGAAGGTCTTACCCAACCCTTGAGCAAAAGACCATGATCATGGAAAAACTGACTCGTCTTCTTGGGGTTCTGGCAAGAGTGTAATCCAGTAGTTTAATCTGCCCTCGGCTGGAGTTGTGCCGCTAAAGGATAGTGAATCTTTATTCCACCAGCCTTGAGAGGAGGTCAGGCTTCTCTTTAAAACACAGTCACTCCATTCTTCTGGCTTACTCTTGACTCCCAGTATTCTTCTATCACACACTCACAAAATCTATTGCTCAGTCACAAATCTGTGTAATAACATAGTTACCCCCTCAAATCTGCTGTCGCCATTTGGGTTAGTGGTTCTGACGTGGACTTAATTCCTGTATAGGTGAGAAAGCAGCAATGAAATGTGAGATTCATGTTACAGAGGCTTCATGTGATCTCAAGAAGTTGCTTCCATGTTGCCTATACAATCAATTTCAGTGTGTTTTGGCAACACAGGAAGTAGCGTGTTCTTATTCGGGTTCGGTGATGGGCTTATGCAGAAGAAGGAGGGTTGTGTTTTCCCAACTCCTCCATGTTTGGTGACATTATTTGACAAAAGCAATTCATTAAATCAAATGTTCTGTCACTGAAGTTCTTTTTTTAAGGGATGTGCAGGCCGGTTGTGGCCCGCGGGTCTTGAGTGACGTGCCCTCTAGGAGTGTGACAATGTGTCCTGACCCCTCCTGCCCTCTTATGAACCGTTCTGTAATGTCTATGACCTCCAGATGCCTTCATAGTCCAGGAAGTTACTCTGGACCTGCTGCCGTCGGCTGACTGGTACCTTTGTTTCTGTGCTGGTGAATCTAACAATCTCTGGTGGTTTCGCTCATTTGTCGTCTCTATGGCTTGCTTGGGTGTCCTCTTTAAACTGCTGCACTCATGTTCAATAGCCATCTACTCCCGGGGTCTGCTGTTTCTCCAACATTCCCTCTGTTTCCATCCAGGGGACTGACGTCAACATAGATGTAGCTTGAAGATGAGGTCGTCTGCTGTTTTGCTTCTAGCTCTCGCTCGGACTTTGGTGTTTTGGTGAACTTCATGGCAACAAACGCCAAACAAAAAGCTTTTGCAGTCATATATCCATGAGCTGCAGGAGTGACCATGTGACCCTCCGTTTGTTTACGGCATTTACTCAAATCTGTCCAGTACCTGTTGCATCAGTGGCGAGTTAACACGACCACACAAAGTCTCACGTTCACCGCCATTCATTGGCTCAGTGTCCTCACCGGATGCAGAGCTGCATCCTGGTGCCGTCACAGGAAGTGAACAATGAGCATTCAAGGCCTGATTCCACTGGAAGCGCCGTGGTATTCCACACGTCTGCGCCGTGGTAACCGCTCCCTAGCGCTGCTATTCATAACAATGTGTGTGATTCGATCAGACTCGGCGTGGCGCGTCCGAGCAGCGGCTTAACGCTTTCGCTACAAATATGCACCCGGCCTATTTTCGATGGAAGATGCATCAAATTCAACAGAGCAGATCGAACCAGACAGGAAGTCAAACACAGAAACGACAAAGCATCAGGTCAGATTTCAAAATAAATATACGATACATCAACATTACGTCACGGGTTAAATAAGGTTAGGAAGTCAGAAAGTCGGTCAGAGGATCAACACGTCACCATGGATGAGGAGGAATCTATTTTGGAAGTTGGGAGGCACAGGATGATCTGTGACACAAAGATCCTTTTTACAAGGACAACAGTAGAAAGGAAAGAGGCGGAGTTCGTGGAGTAGAAGGTGAGCGTATCTACTAATTATCTACTATGAAAAAGAGTAAAGACACATCTAGTCGCTTTCAATCTTCAAAGCCCATTTAAAACCACACAGCAGACTACTACTGCAGACCTTGAGTCCTCTTTAGCTTTCTTTTCGTCCATATCTCACTCCGTCGCCTGTTAGCTGCAGGTATAATGGTTTTACCTCAGTGACTGTGGAATGGTGAGGAATAGTGACTGCAATTTAAATAAAATTGGACTAACAGCCCCTCCCTAGAGACCTGCAGCGTGTGGGCTGTATTACTATAATAGCCACCGCAGCAACATATTGTGCCCAAGGCCCGATCCAACCCATCACATATAAAAACACACAAAGTGGGCTGGGAAAAAAAAAAAAAAGGCAAACAAGATATAATACTACTCTGACACACAGAAATCCAAAGTGATCGAGTGAAAGGTTGCAAGTGAGGTTCTGGAATTGGGGCTTTTTATTCTCTGAGCAGCCATTACTGTTTTACATCAAACACACACACACACACTGAGTGTGTAACAAAAACTTTGAATTACAGACAGAGCAGATGACCCACTGGATCAAACAAGAAGGCGATTTCTGTGACTCACTGCTGTCAGTGGAGTAAAATCAGTCTGCAGGATGAGTAATGCTCAAATCCTGTCGTCCGACTGAAGGATAAGACGGGTATGAAAGTACGGCCGGACTCAACAAGATCCGACCTCCATATTGATCACCGTTAGAGGGAAATATACTGATCATAAATATCTCATTATAACTAACATTTAAGGCTAGCACCAAATCCTACTTTTACTGATGATTGCAGTCGCTCAAACTGGAAAAAATTACCCCTTCAAGATAAGTAAAACTAATGAATACTAGGTGTTTTTAGCTGGTAATAAGTCAGAAAATCTACAAATAGAACATTTGTAAATTTGCTTGTGAAGATTCCTTAAAATAAGACGTGAGATTTAGATAAAGGGCATCTCGAAATTCATTTTTAACTATATTCTACTCATATTAGGAAGTTTTGTTTCTCAGAATCAGCCACTAATACTTTCAGGTTTTATTATTTTCCTCTTTTTTTTAAGATCAAACTATCACTTTTCTTTGCAATGTTTTCATTGTAATATGTGTTTTTTTAGAATCCTATCGCTGTCACCAGCTCATAAATTTCCCCTGTGGAGAAATATATCTATTTAGCAGTGACGCCGTTCAAGATTTACCATCATTACGACTTTTTAATGAGATTAGAAAGTAATATCTAAGCATTTTAAGATAATATTTCTCTTTAAGTTGACTTGAAATACAAAATTTGAGCTTTTGGGAGTTCAAATGCCCACAAATGAGTCTCTATATCTCAGTGAAATGTTATTTGTTCAGAGATTGTATCTTCGATCAAGTGCAGTAAGATATTTTGACTAGAAATTAAGACAAATACTCATGAAGAGGTTGATCCATCTTCTCATCTTTTGCTGCGCTGACCTGCCGCTAACATGTAGCATTGACGGACGCCAGCATCTACCGGCGTTCCTGAGAAATCTGAGCCCATTCCTCAAGAACTTGGAGTTTTTGATCTTTTTGTCCATTGATGTCCAATGCTTCAATTTCCTCACAGATGACCCAATTGGTTCCTGTTTGTTTCCATCACTCCTCAGAACAGAATCCCAAAGCTCCTCCCATTTCAGATCTACACGCTTTTGACCTAATTGAGTGACTTATCTCATGCCGGTGAAAAAAAAAGACGAAAATATATCTTACATTATTTTCTTTTTATTAGCATCAGCTTTGGAGAGTGTCTGTGATGAGAGGGTTGAATCATTCAGTCTTCAGACACCACTTCACAGGTAATTTGTAATGAATGTGGCAAAAACATTAAATTATGTTGCCTGCAGCTATTTACTCTTCACTGCTGAGATTTGACTTCTACTTACATCGGTTTGAGAACATATTTTACCAATAAACTTTATACACAATGGGGCTGCAACGTTAGGCTTCTAATAGCGTCGAGGAAATATCAGAAATCCAATCATTCAGAGAGCTAAGAGTCACAGCTAGGCAGAAGTACCTAAGTCTCCACATGAGGATTTGAGCTGTTATGATGATTTCCTCTCTGATTTATATAATTTAATCTCATAACACTGGCTTCACACTGGTTCTTCAGAAATCTATGGGTTGCCCACATCCAAATTATATAAAGGTTCATATATGCTCATAATTAACCCATAACAACACGGACCAATTTCTCCTTAAAGGAAAAATCATTGCAATATAAAATAGAGCAGTTAGAACGCGCAAATTATTTTTTTTTAATTTTAAAACACAAATCTCCCTTTTTTTTAAAAAAGTTGCGACTCCACAACATAAATCAAAACATCAATCTGCTTTAATATCAATCAGGATGTTTGATAATCCCTTCAATGTCCTGCTCAACTTTTTGGTTGAGCACGTTTTGAGTCCTGACTTATTATTAAAAAACTGTGTTCCACTTGATTGAAACTGTTTATAATCTGACCCAGCGGCAACATGTAGATGTTAAAGAGTAAGGGGCCGATGACGGAGCCCTGGGGGACACCGCGGGTCAAAAAGGCCACTGAGGAGGAGGCATGAACCATGGCTATTGAGAAAGTGCATTTTTTTTTTGCATTTTAAAGTCACTAAACAGAATTATTTAACTTAATAAGGGACAAATAGTTTTTTCTAAAAGCATCTTTACCAAAAAGTAGAGCTAATCTCATTAAAATGGACTATTTATCATGAACTTTAATACAATAATGAAGTAATTTTATAAGTTTCTACTTTTTTTTTACTGTTTAAAAACATGCTTTATCATTTTATCTTAAGGAATTCATTTAATAAATGCCCCAAAACTAATTATTCAATAGGTTTTTTTTCTTCTGTTTTGTTGAAGACATAAAAGGGAAAAAGTTTTAGACAAATTTAGATTTACAATCACGTGCAATAGGTTCAAGACAAGAGCGCATGAACTACCTCCACTCTGCAGTAAGTTTTTCGTCTTTAATTCTATTTATGTCCTCCTTTTTTATTCTATGCGCCAACCTGAAACAGCACCGCTAGTTCAGTTCTATTCTGTACAATGACAATAAATCACTTCACAGAAACCTGCCGAAAAAAAATACCGCCTCGGCCATCACAGCTTATTATTTACCAGTTTATTATCACAACCTGCTCATTTTCCATTTTTCCTGCTGTGGAATCGTTCGACTCTTCGCTGCCATCTGGTGGACAAATCTGTGTTAACGTAAAGAATGCATTGAAACATGTGGGCGCTGGAAGCAGGGGAGGTTTTAGAATGTATTGGTGCCCTGGGCAAACCAAACCACCGAAGGGTTCTGAAAAATACGTTACGTACCGTTACCATGCCTTTGTATACCATGTAACATAGTATTCTGTGTTACTTAATTCATAATACTACTAATATTATTAATACATATCAAAAATAATTCAGGCTGTTTATAAATATTAACCTCGTGTTGTCCCTGTCCGACCACGGCTTTCCGTGACGTGACTGAGTTTCGCACATACTTGTCTGGCTTCGACCTAATAGACATGATAAGAAATGACACAGCAGCAGGTATATGGATGGACATCAGGTCTATCTATGTAAAGCTGTCCTCCGCCGCCCTTCTCTACCCTGGGATCCCTCTGTGCAGGACACAAACTAGAGGGGTGCCCACTCTGACAAGCTTAAGTGACCCCCATGTTGACATTATAATTAACGTGACATGCAGCGTGAGCGATAGAAATCAGATCGATGATGTCACCATTCCGTTTTTTTTTAAGTGATACGTGTGCTATGATGCCGCCCAACGGGCAAGAGGCCGCCCCTGGACGACTGCCCATGTGGTCCATAGCTAATCCCGCCACTGGCTGGCAGACACACCCTGCGAGTTGAGCATATTTGTTTTCCTCCGTAGCTGAAGTCCTGATGAGCCTTAAGCCACTTGTGACCCTTAAGGGGACAGACGGGGAAGAAGCAGAGAAGAGGTTTGAGCAGACGAGGACACGGCGGTCTGTAACCACGACTGGATATTTTACATTGCCAAGTAAACATTTCAAACTTTAGTGGAGCTCAACCTCTAGTTCCAACTTTTTAAGGTTGTTAACAAAATGTTTTTCACAAAATTTAACTGAGGAACAGAATTAAGTTAGAGAGATGTTCTGCTGCAAAGCGCCACGGCGCCGCAGTTTAACATGACGTGAGAACCTAACGCAGTGTGACAGGATATAAATGATCCCACTCCGACAAAACAGTTCACCTTCTTTTGTACCTGAAGGCCAAACTAATGGACTCTGAGTCCGTTTATAAAGGGCAGGACCGGCACATGAAGGAGCAAGCAGGAGGAGGGACCCGAATGGACAGAATATAGCAAGGAGAGAGGGAGTGTGGGGACGAATCAGCGAAGTAAAATGAGTGAGATGATGGGTCAGGGTTCGTGCTGGAGGGAGGGAAGAGCAAGGATGAATGAGGGAGGAGGGAAGGTGGCATGAAGGAGTGATTGAAGTGTTAGTGGCCTGTGGAGAATAGGAGACTTTAAAGGTCTAAGTCCTCCTGAGGGAAGCCATGAGTGACACTGAAACGACAACCTCTCTCTCTCTCTCTCTCTCTGTCAATTTCACTTATTCTTGTTTTTCACTCCCACTCTCCAAACCCTCCTGACACGTTTCTCCCCTTTGCTGGGTGTTAACTGTTCTCTTTTCTCTCATTCCTGTCATGTTCGTCCTTCAGCCCTTCACCAGACTGCTGCACTCTGGACTCCGGTACGCCTCCAGTGAAGACACGCTCCCTCAATCACGTTGTTTTTTTGAAATTCCCTTTCACCGCCTCTCTGTCGCCTTCTATCACGATCTGCTGCTCACTTACTCTCTACCGCCGTCTCAACATAAGAAACCCCCCCGTGCCGCTTTGTCCGTCCTCTGCAGAAAAACTCTGTTTGCCTCCTCCTTCTCCGGCGTCTGACACTCAGACAGTGACCCGCTCGCCCTGATCCACCCCCGGGAGGCAAATACTCCACTCCAGCGCCGGCCTGCACATTACATTCTAACACATGAATACGGTCGGCCGTTTGCAGCCAGCCGGCGTGAAAACAAGCATAGAAATTATATTATAAGTGCACAGAAATCACTGCAATCAGCCGGCGAGTAAAAAATTATTACAATCTACGAGACTGAGAGCTTGTAAATCCCTTTTAGCACCGCACTTCAGCAAAGAGGCACACGAGACGGGGCGAGGGAAAATAAAGACAGGAACAGGTGAGTGGGAGAAGAAGTAACCGGATCGAGAACGTATTTGTGTAGTTTGTTGTGCATTAACGCTGGATTTATGTAACACAAAAAAAAGTAGATGTTTAACATGGCACAAATCTCCTGGCTGCAGATTGAACCTGCCTCTGCGAGACTTTTGCTGGAATGAAAGAGAAGAAAATGACAAAATGGCTGTAATTTCCTGCTGCTTCAAAGAGGATGCATATTTTATCTTAAATACTCTTATTTAATTACGTCAGTTTACGGAGTAAAGTGTATCCATTCATTTTCTTCCGCTTATCCAGTTTTTCTCACAGTGGCAGCAGGCTAAGAAGGGTTATCCAGACGTCCCCCTCCCCAGCAACTATCTGCAGCTCGTTCTGGTGCATCGTTCCCGAACCTCCGAAGGGAGACGCCCCCTCCTGATCACATGATGAACCGCCGCACCGGGTTCATCATGAAAGAGCCGCACCTCCACTCTAAACACCTCACCCTATCTCCAAGGCTGAGCTGAGCCCCCCCTACAGAGGATGCTCCGTTCAGCTGCTTGTATCCTTGACCTCATTCTTTGGGTCTCTGCCCAGAGTTGTGGGTTGGAGCACAGATGGACCGGTACATTGAGAGCTTTGCCTTCTGACTCAGCTCTTTCTCCATCAGATACTTAAACACGTTCACTTGAGGCAGCCGCTCACCGCCAGCCCACAGTGGACATTCCACCCTTTTCCAGCACCGAACCACGGACTCAGATTTGAGGGCGCTGACTCTCATACTGATTAACATCTCATGATAAATCATTCTGTGCCGTCCTTCGGCACCTGAGAGCACCTAAGGGTGGGGAAATAACTAAGAGTGTCCTGTCCGACCAGTTTTCCCTTTTTTATCTCAAAAATTATGCATAATAATATATAGCTGTTTTTTTTTTTCATTGTTTGGGTTTAAAAATAAGATTGATGGTTCAATACTTAACTATCAATGGCAACAACTTTCAATGAACTCATGCTTTATTTTTCGTTATTTAATGTTAACCAAGAGGTCGACAGGTCACAAACTGCCATTAGAAAATACTTTAATGTTCCCTAAACCTTGTTCCCTGAGTCGTCTTTGACATGAACCAGTCTGGAATCTTAGCCCAAATCCAAATTCTCTGCTTTTTTTAAACTAAAAGTAAGGCATCATTTCATGTAAGTCAGCTTACGTGAAACGTATACATGCTTAGCATGTATATGCTAAACACGTTACTGTTTAGCATATACATGCCACCACTGGGTCACATTATTAGCCAATACAGTTCAATACGATGCTCAATACAGGTGAACAGGGCGATCTCTATTTCAGTCTTAACTGTCTTATTCCACAACCTTCTCAAACTTAATGAGAACAAGTCCGAAATAATTATCTTTGCTCCCCCCAAAGGTATTTGTTATCTTGAAAAACATCTTGGACCCCCTGTCCTCAAATGTCCAACCTGTAGCCAGAAACCTGGTTGTGATATTTGACAGTGACCTTTCTTTTGAAACACAAATTAATGACATGGTTTAATCTTGCTTTTACCAATTAAGGGCCGTCTCCCAGATAAAGTCCTTCCTCTCAGGCTCAGAACTGGAGAAGTTCTTCCATGCCTCCACCTCCATCTCAGGTGTTGGAACTGCACTGACCTCGAAGTACTGTTACTTTTATCAGTTCATGTCAGCAGAGTTTTATATTTACCTGCACACAACTTTTCCCATCCTCACACCTCAAGTTAAATCACCAACAAACTGGATTTTTATTCTGTTATCTTTCTTATGGTACCTCTCTGTAGGATCCTTCCACCTTTCTTGGTGGGCGTGGTTTTTCTTCTGTTTGTTTGTTCAACTCTGTTTCACAGGTGGTGCAGGCTAGCATCAACACACCTGACTCCAGCTCCTCTTCCTCATCATGTACAGAAGCATTTAACCCCGGTGCAAACGCCAACTCCTCGTCAGATCGTTCAGTCTCCCGATTGGCTTATACTTAGTCGGACTTTGCGATTGATTTTTTCAAAGATCGAGATTCATGGTCGGTGTAAAATTTCCTCTTCTTCCAGGAAGATATCCACTGCCAGCCTGCTCATCTCTGTCCAGCCACAGATTCACGCCTGCATGCCTCTGTACCACTCCACTATTCTGGATTCACGCCTGCATGCCTCTGTCTACCAATCCACTATTCAGGCTGTGATCCCTTCAAGCCTCCGATCTCAGCCTGCCTTTCACCACCTTTCAGGATCCACCTCCACGCAGTCATCTCACAAGACTCGGCTGCGCATAACTGTTTTCTAACTATTTTCCTTTCTGGTTAAATTCATTAAACCGGCTTAAACTATGGCCTTTGTCAGTATCCTGCTCTTGAGTCCAATCAGCTTCAAGACAGACGATCAAAATTTTAGCTTATGTCTGTTTGCGTAAGAATCTACTCTTGTCTGAAGGTAGCTGCGGTAACTTCTTGAGGATTCATCAAACAAGAGAAACATTTCATTTGTTGAGTCTGACTGTCTCTGGTCTGCTAATCCAGATTTGTTTCTTTTCACAAATTTAGTAAATAATGAGGAAACTTCTTTATCAAAGTCGGTGTGGGTGCAGAAAGGTCCGTTTGGGTTGAGTTTTCATTCACACCGAGCCGAAAAGACTTTGAGTTCAACCACAGAATGAAGAGAACAGAAGAGAAATGGTTTGAATAATCCCAACATTCAGTATCAAAGCCCAGTGTGGAAAACCTTCTTCTGTTTAACCGAACCAATACTCACAATCCTTCAACACCAGGCTGGAAGTAATTCCAGTGAATATGGGTCCACGGTAAATTAGCAATACATCCACATAGGTACAAATTTGAATGCAAATTCTAAAAATGTCATTTTCAATCTCATATCCTAGCTTTTGATGATAAACCCCTTATTCATTAAATTTCACATTATTCACCAATATCAAGAAAAACCAGACAGAAAATATAATTTGAAGGTTGAATCAAGCCACTCATGGATATACTAGAAAATTTAATACTTTCAATCAGGAAAAAAATATATATCAAAACAGCTAAAACCGATACTAAACTCTGTAAATAATGTTTGAACTGGTGGATCGCCTGCAGTACCGCCACATCCCACCAGGGGGCACAGCCCTCACTTTGCGGATGACTCCTTTAAGCAGTGTTTTGGCTCGGTAGACTGACCGGACGGGGCCGGAATTTTTACTTTTACTGCGCAGAGCATTTTTGAACAAAAGGAAGCGATAGAGGAGGAAGGACGATGAAGACTAGAAATGATTTGCCAGTGAAGGATGGCGACTTGGCTGATCGGACGACATATGAGACAGCGGAGTAATCATGAATAAATATCTCCATTGCTGTGCACTCAGTGTAATTAGCTTTATGAGAAAAACACTCGTGACGTCAACCTACATCTGTCACTTATGGGAGAAGATGCTCTTATGGGATCTTTAAAGTCCCACTGCAAGTCTGACACACAAGCTGGAGAGCGGTGTGTCCTTTTTGAATAAATCTGCTTATCAGCGCTGTCTGTGCGTGTGCGTGTTTGTGTGCGTGAGAGACAGATATCTTTGAATAGACAACACTTCACAACCTTATCTGCAGCCAGAGATCCCCTTTCATTTTCTGACAGCTCGGTGTTTGAGCTTTTTCTGCCCTTTCTCATATATTTCTCTACCCACTTAACAGATTCAAACACACGCAAGTAACACGTACACACATGCACGCACACAAACACATATTCATGCAAAGACATACACACACATGCACATATACACCCACACACACACACAAACACATGCACGCAGGCAATCGCACAGACGCACACACACCCATATGTACCCACACACACGCATACACACACTTGCACACATGCAGATGCATACACATTCTTACTCCTGCTTCCCCATGTAACACGGGGGGGAATGAGTGAAATGGCACTGCTGTCGAAATGATCCAGAGCAAATGAGTTTATCTCAGACACAGACAGCCCCCAAACATTCACAGCAAAAGTGTGTCATACCCGGAGAGAGAGAGGGATGGAGGGCATTACAATGAGGGTGGAGAGAGAGAGAAAGGGAGGCACTTATGAGCTACACTGATCAGCCATAACTTTATAACCAGCTGCCTTATATTGTGTAAGTCCAGCAGATCCTCTCAGCCCTGTAAGCTGCGAGATGAGGCCTACATGGATCACACTTGGACTTGAAGCGCTTCTGTAGTGAGTCGGGGAAGATCATCCTACTGGAAGAGGCCACTGCTGTTAGGGAATACCGTCTCCATGAAGGGGGGGGGCTTATACAGGTAAGAGGAACACTCTGACTGCACCCAGGGGGATACTCGTCTTAATTACATCTGAACAAAAACCCAGGTGATGAGCCAGTACCCTGTGGTGCTGCTCATATGACCTGTGCCGATCCAATTCAAACACAACACAGTAACAAAAAAATAGTAACACTGTGCTGTGAAAGAATTTGGCATTTGATAGGGAAAAAGTTTGTTACGTCATGCTGGGTTCAGACGCAGTGAAGAAGACGAACAGTAAAGTGAGCAGAAGAAGAATATACGAAGGACTCGGGATGGATTCCGGGAGAGGATTGCAAAAATGTCCAGTCACAATGAAGTCCCGCTGAGAGCGATCCGACAAGATAGCAGACAAAAAAACAAATATGAAAAAGAAACCTTCAGGAAATGGTTGGAAGTGAAAAAGTTCAGACTCTGAGACGTCCCTTAAATATAAACGTGGAAGATTTGATGGATCTATCTGCTGAAGCTCAGGTTCTACTGATAAAAGGTTCTTTGAAGGCTTCTGGACGTTAAAGTTAACTCTCTTCTCTGACATCGGCAGGAACAAATGGTTTCGGCGTTGATAACTCTACGCAGAGAAAGTGGACGTATAAAACAGTGACGTCACACCTCTTTTCTTTTTTGCTCGACTGTACTTCATTTGTTTCGTTTCTGTTTCATCTTTAAGTGTTTCACTTAAGCCTTCAGCCTCGTTTGATGAACTCCTCCTGATGTTCACTTAAGCCTTCAGCCTCGTTTGATGAACTCCTCCGGATGTTATACAGGTCAGTGGTGGCCAGCGTTCCCCAGCGTGTGCTGAGAGGAAACATCAAGAAGAGGTACTGTAGGTGACTGGACAAGCTGGTGAGATGAGCTGGAGAGTAGAACCCCCAACAAACTCTCATCAATCATGCACAATATCCATCAACCCAGACACAGGACCTTCATGGAGGAGAGGAGCTCCTTCATGTAGCAGAGGAGCACCTTCATGGAGGAGAGGAGCAGCTTCTTGTATGAGAGAAGCACCTTCATGGAGCAGAAGAGAACCTTCATGGAGGAGAGAAGCACCTTCATGTAGCAGAGGAGCACCTTCATGGAGCAGTGGAGCACCTTCATGGAGGATGCTCCTCTCCTTCATCATGCTGCCTTGATGATGTAGTGGTTGTTACCAACCAAAGTGGTCTAAGGTAGGATGATGGGTAACAGGGTCATGAGGAGTGAAGGTTAGCCTCAATGTGAACACAGAGCTGCTAAAAGGGCACACGCACAAAAGTTTTAGGCAGGTGGTTTTAATGTTATGGCCGGTCAGAGTACCTCCTCTGCAGCAAACAGCTTGCACACACAGTCAGCGGTGTCCATCACAGAGTCAGAACCACTCAAACAGATGGACCTGACTGACACCCATCAGGCTGACGAAACTTTGCATGAAGTTTGCTGGAAGCAAAAGAAGCTAGCGAGTTCGCCACATCAGCTGAGAGTGATGAAACGCCAAACCTCTGGTTGAAAGCCGATCCCACTGGCCCCAAACACATGTCCAAACACACCCCTCAGACCGTGGTGCTGTTTGAAAGACCAGCTACTGTGACTATTACGTTATCAATCCGTCTGCCTCCTGACCTCTGCACACTCAGAACCCTGATTAACCTGAAATCGCCGGCTCGTCAGAAGATTAGCTCACCATTCAAGTCGAGTGCCTCGTTCATAAATACGCAGCGTCTCTCTCTTGATGGGGAGACACTTCAATGGTTCATGCTGCGGGGAAATTCATATTCATTCATCTCCCTCCTCCCTTTTCAGGTAGCCTTTTTTTTTTCTTCATTATAAATCATGTTGGATGATCCAACAGCGCTTTGTCTTGTTTCACACGAACACAGAAAAAGTCAGGAGGGGCTCAATACTTTTTTGCAGCAGAATATTAGAACGACTTATCTCGTGAAAAAAATTGTCAAACCCCATGCCTTGACCTCGTCATCAAAGTGTTGTCCCGCCCCCTTTTGGACAGAAGGTCCCTCCTTTTGACAAGGAAGCCTTGCATAAATGGTAAATGGACTACTTTCACAGTGCTTTTGTAGTCTGCTTGCCCATTCAAAGCGCTTTTACAACACGAGTCAGCATTCCCCCATTCACACACCAATGGAACAGCTATTGGGAGCGTCTTGTGGTTCAGTATCCTGCTCAAGGACACTTCGACATGTGAACCGCAGTGGCCAGGGATCGAACCACCGACCTTCAGATAAGTGGACAACCGCTCTACCAACTAAGCCACCGTCGCCCCTTTTGTACAGTTAGTCCCGGTCAAGGGGCGGGGTTCGACGAGATCTGTCCTCCCAATCATCTTCCTCCGGTGATGTCCAGGTAACTCAAATGAATAGAGTGAAAAGACTGCAGCAAACCACTGACCAAAGAAATCCTAGTATTACAGAAAACACTGCAGATTATTACTGGAGATGACGTTTTTCTGCTGCTGTATTCTCAGGGACAGAACAAAATCCCTCTGTGTCTAGCAGATAATGAACACCTCCAACATGAATCACGTGGAGAGCCTGACACCTGTCTGCCCACTGCATATTCATCCACTCCTCTTTAGCTCCTCAACACGGCTCCAGCGAGAGAAGACTCAAATTGCCTCTCAATACCGGCAGGCTGAGCAGCACAGTTAAGAGGTTAAGCTACTCATGGAAATACCTGCATGAAAATGGAGGATTGCAAAAAATGGGCTGCAATTTTTGAAGCGCGCTCAATTTCACCGTCAGCAAAAACTTGGAAAAGCCTCGAGGGGCAAGAGAGATCAGTTTTATCAAGCCTTTCGCCGGGTTATTTCAAGCGTTTGGAATATATTTAAGGGCTATTTTGCCCAGGTCTGAAGCCGAGGGACCACTTTTGATGCCAGTCTATTTCATCACTCAGTTCACACACGCACGCACGCACGCATGCACACACACACACTTCAAACACATCTTCTGCCACAACACCAAGTCCCACAGGCCAAAATCGGGGTCATGTACTCCTGACAGCCGATCATGACACTCCTGAGTGTGTATGACGTCCATCACTGGGCCTTAGATCCGTTTATATTACTGTGTGTGTGTGTGTGTGTGTGTGTGTGTGTGAGAAGAGCTTAAGCATGCTAAAAAAATTGGCAGCCAATCATCTGTCATTGTGACTCCTATATGGACACCTAGGTGGAATGGCGGTGCCATGGCAACAGCAGCTGTCGGTAACAAGGTAATTGTGCATTTGCAATGAACCCTGGGTGCAGGCGAGAGCAGAAAGGCATTGTGGGAGATGCAAAGGTTGAGAGAGGCCCCCTTGTAGACTGGAACGGGTGGAAGGTTAGTATACAGACAGGTGGCATGTGGAGGTCTCCAGATTCAAATGGACTTGTGCAAGAAGCGCGCGCGCACACACACACACACTTTAATACGTTAACATGCAGCCAAGGTCACTCACACGCAGAATCACACACACACACGCAAAGAAAAACATACACACGCATACACACACAGTCACATACATTAAAATGTGTTAACGTGCCGCTAAGGTCCCACAAGTCAGAAAACACACACACGCACACAAACACACCTTTACAAACACACAGACACATATTTTTACATACACAAACATACACATATACACACTCACATACATTTAAATGTGTTAACGTGCCGCTAAGGTCCCACAAGCAACACACAAGTCAGAAAATGTCTCCAGCAAGTTGAAGCAGACACAAACTTACACGCAGACACACACATATATACACTCACATGCAGACACACACAAATACACACTCACACGCATATAAACACTGACATTCAGACACACACTCATAAACACACAACACACACACACACAAACATATATATATACACACACACACACACACATATGCATATGCACACTCACACGCTTATATACACACACACACACACACACAGGCTAATCTCCCCAACCTTTAAGATGGTTTGTTGGATGCAGACTGTCGGGGGACTGAGTATTATGCTAATGGCTGCAGCAGCCTGTGTTTTTTTTTATATATCTAAAGACTGCAATAATTAAATCCACTCTTAATACATGAGAGAACCCTGAAGATGGTTTGAGGACAAACATGACATCAATCAACCACCATCGGCTCAGTCTACCCACGATGTCCTTGCGTCTTAAAGTGACAGTTCATCCCTGACAATAACACCCTCTAGCCATAAAAACCAAGACCTAGCAGTAGCATTTATCAGATCCATCCATCCATCTGTCCATCCATCCGTTCATGCATTCATCCATCCATCCATCCATCCATCTGTCCATCAATGCACCTGTCCATCCATCCGTTCATCCATCCATCCATCCATAATTCATCCATCCATAAGAGACGGTAAGCTCCATCTCCAGCATCCTTCTACCATGTGACTATCTATCCTTCCTCTTCACGAGTCCAAACCATCTCAATCTGGCCTCTCTGACTTTGTTTTATACAACAATAATGTATCCTTTAATTATCACTTAGTCATACGTACGAATAAAATATCATATCGTACCTATAAATACGAATAAAGAGGGGCCAGTCAGCTGTAGCATTCAAAGTCCGGTGACAAATCTCAAAGAACATTGATAGACAGAGTTGAGAGGCAGCAAACAGTGAGCAGATGTAGCACGGTTGACCGTGAAATCCATTTTCTGCAAGATATAAGATAAAAGAGAAGCAGAATGTATTCCTGTAGTTGAAGCCTAGCTTCACCTTCAGCTTTGAGACCGGACTGCTCTATGAGACTTAAAAGACAAGTGGCCAGCACTAAGAAAATATGCAAATATTCAAAGGCCTGAGTAACAGATGGCCAACAACAACAAATAATGGTGTCATCAGCATATAAATGTTGCAGGGAGGCATGCTTTCATGCACGATTAAAAAAAAACAAGTACAGCTACCTTAAAACTACTTCAGTATTGGTGCTTTGTTTCTTCTCTGGTTGAGTTTATGCTACTTTCAAGGGTCCTTGCATTGACCGAGATTGCATCATTTTACTCATGTGGATATCAACACAGGAGGATTTTATACAGCTTGCATGAGTTAACGGCAAAAAGAAGACCATCTCTTACAGGAGTGGTACAAAAGTTTGTTTCCACCATTTCACTGCTGTGTATTGGTGAATAAGTCACAGATATGTCCTTAAAACAAAAAGTATTTCCATGTTCCTCTTCCACATTGACGTCATACTGATGCACAGACATGTGACATCTGGAGATGTCGCAACACCAGCAAATTTGATGGGAAGATATTTCCAAAGTGTTATTTTTAGAAAGTGAGTAAAATATGGACTATTAGATTAAAATATGCACAAAATCTAAAATAAAAAAAAGATATTGCCTTTAGTGTATGAACCGATTTTTGACTCAGGAGAAATTATGGCCCAAAAGCTTTAGGAGATGAAGCTTCCCCTAGTGTCAGAAATATACAACCTACATTTCGCAAAATCATTCCAACGGTTGGGAAATTAAAAGCTCCCCCTAGCATCTGAATTGTAAAGTCGATTTTCCCAAATTCCCTCCTGTTCTTTCTTGCACTAAGTTCTATGTGGATGTAAAGTTTGAAAATGATCCCTCAAACATATTTTGAGTTATCACATTCAAACGAAGGATCTGCGGCGGTGCTGGCGGTGGTGGCTGATGTGATGACCATAATATCCCCGACTTTATGGCGATATAAATATGGAAATCATGTTAGATAACATATGATTAACAAGATGAAGAATGTGCAGAACTATATTTGTCGATTTAAAAGTCTAATTGCAAACAGAATAAATGGTCCTGCTGGACTCCAGGTCCAAATTGGTGGAGAGTAACGACGCCCTGATGGCAGCAGAGAGAATTCACAGTTGAGAACAGGTTCAGAGGAGGAGGTATACTCTCCTATAATTCTATAGCAGATGTTGACGATGCTGTTCAGGCTGTTTCAGTCTTCTACCTTGAGGCAGAAGATAAACAACTCTCTGATAAAAGACTGATAAAAACCCTGATGATAAAAATGAAGATGAGGGGCTTCACTGAGGAAGAGACATTTTCTTTCACAGTCAATGCGGGTGATGGACTCTGGCTTCGTCTCTTCTTCGTCTAACATCAACCATAAGGTCAATGGTTTTAGAAACATTCAAATCCAGAAGGTTCCAATCACAGCAAGAAACAAAACCAGTCAGTGCCTGATTCAGAGGCGCGGTAACGTCAGAGAATTGGACCAAATATCTGTCCTCCTCAGATCCCCTGCATCCTTCTGTATGCAGGATAACAAGTAGGGGACAAGGACGCCCCTGGGTTGAACCTGAGGACATGGAGTCTGAGTCAGAAAGAGTTGGAAGTGGAAAAAGTGCAACTTCTTAGAGGGAAGTGAGTTTGTGCTGATATGAAGAGTCCGTCATGCTGACGGAGGATGTGCAGTACAAAGAGTTTTCCCTTCTTTGGAATGACCGCTTCCGTGTGTGTGTTCTGTTTCCTACAAAGTCTACGTGGTTGTTCCTGTGCGTGTCAAAGTATGTGTGTTTATTACAAAATGAATGTGTGCGTGTTTCTGTACGGGTGTCACATAGTCTACGTGTGTGTTTGTGTGTGTGTGTGTATCACAAAGTGTATGTGTGTGTTTGTTAGCTCCACTGTTCTGCTCGCAGCAAACCATATGCTTTCTGCCGTTTCCTGCCACACCAAATCTCTCACAAACATAAACACACACACACTTAAACACACACACCCAAACAAAAGCCTAAGGCCTTTGTGGCCTCCCTGTCCTTGGAACCCTATCGGTCATCTGTCGCCTCCCTGCTGGACCACATGTACACACATGTACACACACAGACACACATGTACACACCATGTAGTTCTGCACACAAGGTGAGTAAACCTTCAGTCCGAAAATAGCACCCTTCTTAAAATCCTGCGTGCACACATGCATGAACACGCGCACACACACTTTATGACACTTTCTGCTTTAAGACTCTTCTTAACCCAGTTCAATTAGTTTCAGCATCTCCTGAATTGTTCTCTTTGCCTGATGCGGGCAAATAATTTGACCCTTCTGAAACAGACGCCGGCGGGACATGGTTGTTTAAGAAGTGAGCAGCTTGCTGCCAGCTGAAATATTTTAATTAGTGCAGTAATTATCAAATGCAAAGCTTTTACCCATTTGTTTCATTAAATCCAGGTGGAAACTTTCTTCTGGCCGGGCAGTGATTTAGAATTATTATTCATATCTACTGAAAAGAATAAATGTAAATTAATCAGTTTTGACATTTTTTATATCCGTCACATGACGTGTTCTGATACTGATGCTCCTTTAATGCACCTCACTGTGGTGTTAGGATGGATTGACTGATAGTTGAATGGATGGATGGACAGATGGATAAATGATAGATAAATGGACAGAACAACAGATGGAAGGATGATGGATGGATGCAAAGATGGATGATGGCTGGATGGACAGATGGATGATTGACAAATGGATGGACTGATGGATGGACAGATGGATGAATGCCCAGGTGGATGGATGACAGACTGATGGATTGATGGACTGATAAACAGACTGATAGACAGCCAGCAGGACAGACAGACAGACATTTGGATTGATGGATGGATGGACTGATAGATGGATGGATAGCACCTCATTAATCCCCATAGGAGAATTTCAATCAGTTGAGAAAAGTGAAAAATGTATCGTCACAACTAAATATATATAAATGTAATAAAATAATGACTAAAACTGTAAATAGATGTTTATGTGTATCTTTGTGTGTGTGTATATATTTACACAAAAATTACAATAATAACAATATCTTAACAACTGTTATTATTACAAATATACAATTGATTGTGGCAAACCGTTTGTTAAAGATAAATGAAATGGGTTTCAGTTTTTAAGTTGGGCAAACATTCTATGCTCATAAAAATGCTTTAATGTAATTTAAATAAATAACTTCAAATTAGATCTTTCTTATCACTCCTGGTGGGGCCCCACCCTGGATCCAGTGCTGGGTTAGCGGTCATTGCTGACACGCCTCTGCAACATTGCGTTGACATCGAGGGCAGTACATATGGCGTGGCAGACTAGGATAGTTGTTCCCCTTTTCAAGAAGGGGGACCAGAGGATGTGTCCCAACTCTCGGGGGATTACACTCCTCAGCCTCCCTGGGAAGGTATACGCCAGGGTACAGGAGAGGAGAGTCCGGTCGATAGTCGACCCTCGGATTCAGGAGGAACAATGTGGTTTTCGTCCAGCTCCACACCCTCTCGAGGGTGCTGGTGGTGCAATGGGAGTTTGCCCATCCAGTCCACATGTGCTTTGTGGATTTGGAGAGGCTTATGACCGTATCCCAGGCTATCCTTTGGGGGGTGCTCTGAAAGTATGGAGTGGAAGGCTCACTTATGGCACTTCACTATGGGCCGTCCAATCTCTGTACTGTCGGAGTCAGAGTCTGGTTCGCATTGCCGGTAGAAAGTCAGACTCGTTTCCATTTGCGGTTGGACTCCACCAGGGCCGCCCTTTGTCACCGATTCTGATCGTATATATATATATCAGTTTATTTATGTACATAATAGAATAATTATGTACACATCCAGGGTAAGTACATTGAAAAGTGGGTCACACAGTTAAATCCAGGAGGATCTGGGTTCAAATCCATTCAAAAATCTCTGGGTCCAAATCCACTTGTGGCCTTTGGGTCTTTCCGTATGGAGATTGCATGTTCTCCCCATGTTTGTTTGGGTTCTCTCTGGGTTCTCTGGATCCTAATGTCCAAAAATATGCAGTATAAGCATAATCATCCATCCATTTTCCTTCGCTTATCCGGGTTCGGGTTGCGGTAACAGCAAACCAAAAAGGAAAATTACAGACATCCCTCTCCCCAACAACACTCTCCAACAATTTAAATGTATCAAAAACAAATATGGATCAACTTCAAACAACGGAGCGTGTAGAAAATAAACCATCAGGCCTTTCTGGTCGAAGCCATGAAGCATTTCCTCTACAGATCATCACTTCCTGCTCTAAGTTCCAGGCTGCAGCTCATTGATAACAGTGAAGTGCATTGTGGGTGCAGACAGCACATTAACGTGTGGATGAGTGCTCACCGGTAGCTAGCTGAGGTAGAACCTCTGGAGCTGGTATTTGCATCCTCAAATGAACACTGTAGCCATCCAGAAGCGTGTGTTTGTGTGTGTGTGTGTGTGTTTGTGTTTGTCTGGAAGTGATTTGTTGCAGCTACAGCAGCTGGCAATGAACTTTGTGACCTCAGACAATATCCTTTCTTGAGTCAGTGCTCCCCGGGTCGCACACACAAATACACACTAACAGATGATTTTTCTTCTCTTGCTTTCGGCCCCGAACCAACAATTTCCTCATTTTGTATTCTTTCTCCGCTCTCATCGATCACCTCTTTCCTCTGCCGAAAACTCCCCATTTCAACTCCATCTCTTCTTTCTGGCTTTTCCTGGACTCATTTCCACCCTGCATCACTCCCTCTCTCTCCGACCATTTTTCATGGATGCTCTTTGTTTTCCTCCTTTATTGTCCGTTTCCCTGCACCCTTCTATCTTTGCACCATCCTGCAGCTCCTTTCTTCTCTCTCCCACCTACTTTCTTCACCTAAACCAAAACCTGTTCCGAGCCTGGCGGCCCCCACACCATCATCGCTCATTTCCAAACAATCCCAGCAGTGCACGAACAAAGAGGTCAAAACTGGTTCTGCAGATAAACATGACATCCTCCAGAGAAAGACCAACCAACCATGAATACCGACCCATAGATTACAGAATCACATCATTACATGGACAGCCTTCTCTGCGACACCTTTTAGCTTGTGCCTCCTAAATGGAACAATGGTGGAACAGCTCCATGCCTGGTGTTCCATTTGAAATGGCGACGAGCAACAGAGGAGTCACATGGTACCAGGAGCGCCGAGCCACCTAGACTTCATGCTGTGTCTCTAATACGAGAAGGTTTTTAGTTGGTGTTCCTCGTCGACACCAGTTGTTATTCCGACCCATCAATCACAATGGAAGTGTCAGTCGTCGATGGGGCCCGAGTCACCCCCACAGAACTTTGGAGAAATGATATAAACTACAGTATATGTGTTAATTTTAATATAACATATTTTCAACCGCTCAGAATGATGGGTAATATGCATATTTTTATGTTTTTTGAGCAGCAAGAAAAAAAAAATCACACTTGGCTGTCAGGCAAAAAAAGTTTGTGTGTAAAAGTTTGTAAAAATAGACAGTCTGTCTCTCTCCACCCTGAGTCTTGGATTTTCTCGAGGTTTCTGCCCATTAAAAGTCATTTTTCTCGCGCCACTGTCTTCAAGTGCTGCTTGCTCATGGAGGAATTTGTGGGGTCTCTGTAAGATGATTAAATAAAGAATCTGGTCTAGACCTGCTCTTTCTGGAAAGCACCTTGAAACAACAATTGCTGTCAATTGGCGCTATATAAATAAAGATTGATTGATTGACTGATCCATAAGTTATTATAAGTTATACTATAAAGATCAGACCTGCTAGCCTGATCTTGATCTTGGTGAAAGTATTTCAGTTCATAATGGGCCCAAAGGGACAGAATTAAGATTTTAAACTTAGACTTTTAAAAATCAAATACGAACAAAAGGTGCAGTATTATTTTGCTTATTTGGCTTTTATTTCAGAGCATCAGATCTTGGAGTGTATTGACGCATGGAAAGACCGCTGGGCTATATGTTAGCCATTAGCCGCTATTAGTGCTTTTAAGCTGCACCCATATAATTAATATTAAAATATCTCACCCATTATTATTATAATACAGATGTCTGATTCGTATCTGTTACTACCTCTGCTGCGATTTCAGAGGTGGAACAACACTAACGCAAACTGAACTAATCCAGGGTCCAGCTAGTTCAAGTGGATCAAGTGGAACAACGTTTCACTGAAGGCAGTCTGCTGCTTCACTCAAACTTGAGCCAAACTGCTTCCCAATTAAATGGAATTCTGTCAAGTTCTACGGAAGTGAAATTGTCAAACAATGTCTAAAAACAGTAGAAACAAAACAATCTTGGCTCAACCGATTCATCTGGATCTTTTCACTTGAACAGACCCCTTGTGCGATGTCACGTTCCCAACCATCCTAGTAAGGATCTGTACAGTAGCATTTGTATAAAACCTGACAAATTAAGAAACACCAGTGAAAGCAAAATGTCAAACATGAAATATCGGATCATCCTCAACTCTAGAACGAGTCTCTAGTTGTTGCCTCTGTGCCAAATCTGTTGTGTTTTTGTTCCCAATAGATATTTTTTCTGTTTTGCCATTAGCTGATATTAGAGAGCAATAACAGCATGGAACCCTCTAATTTACTTGAAATGGCTCCACTTTGAGAAAAAAAAAATTGTTCTTACTCTATTGTACTCTTTTGTTGGATAAAAATGTGTTTTCCAGCTAAATGGAATCCCGCATAGGTGTTCTAAAGAGACAAAAAAAACACCAGACAAGAAGAAGACAGCGAGATGATGGAGGAAGAAAGGCCAGAGAAATCACCACAGAGGGATCAGGAGAGAACAGATGCAAGAGAAACGCCGCCCCTCCTCTGTTCTTGAAAGGACACATTAAGTGTGAGCTATGAGCGAGAGCGAAGCTGGAATTGGAGAGAGGACAAGAAGGGAGCTGAGGGAGATGAACTTTTCCCTCGGAGCTCTTAAGCTCTGCTTGTGTACAGTGATGAGCGATAGTGTTTGCAGGGTCAAAAGCCCAAAGCCGCCGGATGGAGGGAAACTCACGATATAAACCCACACACAAACCTAAGGGGACGATGACAAGGACACACACACGCACACACACACACACACACACACAGCTGAGATAGATAAGGGCAGCAGTGAAGGCTAAGACTCCAGAGGATCCCGCTGAAGACCATCTTACCGGAAAAATTGTGTGTGTTGTGGGAAATTGTAAGCGAAAAAGAAAGAAGGGAAGATGGAGGATATAATAAAGGCAGTAGGAGAGAGAAAACTGGGGTCCATGGAGATAAGGGTTAGTCATCCTAATAAGCAGTATATGTTGGTGGGATCCGATCCAATGCTGTTTTTAGGGAACTTAGCTTCGAAGACGTTGTTCTCCCTGTTTTCAGTCTTTCAACACTTCAGTCTCTCATTCATTTTTTTCTAAACTATTTGATTAAATACTCTTTAAAACGCCTTTAACTTCACTTCGAGACACTTTCTGGGTCTCAGTACCGCTGCATATATCAAATATCTTTCCTCGATTATTCGTTTATTTTTTATGTTAAAGAAGGAGGCACAAAATAGGTTTTTAAACAGCTGAGTTGACATTTTGGTGAATTTTGGTGAGGGCAAAAGCTTGGTATCAGAATAGAGGACATGTGATTGGTCAACCAGGATCCTAAGTTCTGACTGTTCGACAGAGTCTGGATTCTAACTGAACTGATAGATTTCCATTCTATCCAGTCCCAGATCAGGTAATAAAAGACTGTTGAATAGAAAAAGTTTTTCATCCTTCCATCCATTTATCCATCTATCCATCTTCTTCCGTTTATCTGGGGTTGACTTGAGGTGGCAACAATCTAAGAAAGGCATTCTAGACATCCCTCTCCCCAGCAACACTCTCATCCTAGGGAATCCAAAGGTCTTTTTAGTCCCTCATCGGGATTCTTAGCTCCTCAACTTATCTCTAAGGCTGAGTCCAGCGCCCGCTATGAAGGAATCCAGGACATCCTTCTTTGGGTCTCCACCAAGCTCGGTTTGTAGAGACAGAATTCACTGCTCTCAGTGAAAGTTTCAGCAAAGTTATCATCATTATTTTGGATCACCTTGCTACCCTTATATCACCAGAGTTGCTCAAACCCATAGATTAATGATTCACCTTTCACCTGATCACCGTGGAACTTTAGAACCCATTCAGCTCATTGTATTGCTTTTACAACCCGATAACAACCTCAGTCCTCCAGCTCAGTCTCACTTGCTCCCATGGGTGTCATTTTCAGCAGCAGCAGGCAGATGTCTACAGCGATGAAGCTCTAATGAATCGCTTCACACTAGGCTACCTGCGAAGCTCTTAATGGCAAACACAGTTAGCCAAAGAGTCTGATATTTTCCCCAGGAGTTGAGGGAGACCAAAAACACCAACAATTTATGAGTGAAGTTTGGACTTTAACTTGACATTTGGCCATAAACTTGCCACATGAATGATCCGGTTGGTATTACGGTTCAGGATGTCTAAACAAGAAACGTGTTGCTAAACATTCCGCCTATTTTTCTAAAAAAAAGGTATCAAGGTGTTTAATTTAGCTAGTTTGTATTTCTACTAACCACAAACGACTCAAAGCTAAAAGACCTGTTTCCGATGATAGCCTCATCACCAATCTCAGTACTGGAGGTAGCCACAGCATCTTTTCAAAAAAAACGAAATCAGGCACGCTAACCATTTAGCAACATATTCATGTATAGCATGCATACCTACTTAATGGCAAGAGATCATTCAAAAGGTTCCTCTCATTTCTTCATTTGGATTAAATTAAACCCAGTGCTGGTAGACACCTGTTCTGCTGCAGCCATTGTCACTTTAAGGGCCTCACCAAGCCAGGAAGAGTTAAGTTTTGTTTTGTGTCACGTGGCCAAGAATCAGGAAGTAAGTGAGCATGGCACAGAATATGGAGCACTGTTGGTATTGTCGTTATAACGATGCTAATTCAGTGACATTTTCATACATCTTGTGCCTTTTGTAGCATCGTGGGTTTGTGTTGATTGTCTTATCAATGATTGCAATATTATAATTTGGGGGGATTATGATGAGTTTTGTGAAGTTTGACGGTTTTAGCATCTCAGTTAGCATCGTAATGGTAAATGCTAAATGGACTGCACTTATACAGCGCTTTTCTAGTCTGCTTGGCTACTCAAAGTGCTTTTCACACGCCATTATTCATTGAAGGATATATATATGTTAAAAAAGTAAACAGGTAATGATTCCACGTTTAAATATATATATATATATTTCATATATTTTCACTATATGTATGTAAATGTTAAAAGCATATATATATTGCTAATTTTCCTTTTCTGTATGTTTTACTTTTCCTGACTTTCCCTTGCAACGTCAATAAACCCGTGGACAAGAAAACAACAGTCTTCAGAGTCTTGATGTTAAGGAAGCGTTTATCTGGCTAGATATATTCAGAACATTTACCGAAGACTGTACAACACTTTAAAAAACCTTTTTCCTGGAAATGTGTGTCAGTCCATACTAACAATTAAAACCATACATTGAGACACCACAGCTCTGGCGATATAAGTCCGATCACAGGGACTTTCGCCGATTTCTAATCCAATCTATAATGCAAAATTGCTTTGTAGCTCAGAAATTGTTCCAGGTAGTATCCAACCATTTTCAACTGCGTTCTATCTACTTCCTGCTCAATAGGTTGGCCTTCGGTTTTTTTTTCCCCAACCGCCTTTACTGCTTTGTGATTGGTGGTAACCTTGTAGATAGCAACCGACATAGCTAGCCAGCTGACACTGATGTTCTTTGACATTAGAAGATGATTTTAAATCACTCACAGGATTTCACAACAGCTAGGTTCCATTTGCGTCCTTTGATGTTACCATGCGCTCCTTCTAATCAACAAATAATCAGAACCTCAATCAATACTAACCCAGAAGGTTTGTTTTAAACATCCTTTAACTTTCGTAAAAGTTCTGTATAGAACAAGAAAATAATAGAAAGTGCGGAAAAAACTGAATGAAACACTAATGGTAGCAATTATTTATTAATTTGTTCAAGTCAAAGCGGGTCTTCATCTAATGTCACTGACTTTCAGACTACCTCAGATGATGGGTCCGCGATAAAATGCTTTTTCTTTAGTTTATCAGTCGGGAGTCCTTTAGTGTGTTTCTTTAGAGACTTAACTGAATTAAATCAGTAAGATGTACCGACAGACCATAAAACTGGTATACAAAACAAAAACCTGCAGCACAACACTCGTAAATGATTGCGGCTGACAGGCGTAAACAAGCAAGAAGTACTTGGAGGGTTTCATGAAACGGAGAGAGTTAGAATTAGATTATTTGAGTCGTCCAGGTTCCCTGCCATGCCAGTTCATTTGATTTCTGAGAAAAAGGATTTATATTCATGGGAGACACGTAAAGAAATATGGGTTCATACATTTTCATGAAACAATATCCAACCCTCATCTGATACAGATCCCACTTGAAAAAAGGATTTTAGCTTAAAGTTGTACATGGATATTAAAAAAAACAAAACACAAATGTTAATTGTCCCTAAATATCAAAAGGCATAATTCCAGATTTTGGTTGTAGTGTGTATTTAAGAGATCTTCCTGAAACAGAACCAACCCCCAGAATGAGCCTAAGGCCATTCTGGGGCTTTGCAAACAGTGAAAAATGAAAACAACTGAAGACTCTTAGAAACAAATAGCATCACTTCAGTGTTTGGTTGTTGAGTACAGAAGGTTTAGTTGAGAAAAAATAGAAAGCAGTATTTGAGTTAAGCTCCAGAAATGAAATCTGACATAAACAGAGATGATGGAACAGAACCAATATCCCACTCCTAGTTGTTACCTAGGCAACCAAAACAGTTTGCAAAGTTGGCCTTCAGTGGTTAAGGGCTAAAAGTGCAGACGGATATCACTTTCCTGACACTACTTCATCAGTCCTACGTCCATCTTTTACATAATGCTTTTCCTTATTCCCACAGCCACATACAGTATTTCATTTTAATGACTACATTACCAGCACAAACCTACACCTGCGGATTATTGAAGATTTGATAAACAGTCCAGATGAACTGAAACAAATGTTACGGGTCTCAGAATTGGGACACTGAAGACGGCTGAGACAATGACCAGAAGTCACGCTTGTAAACTGTTAAACCAAGTTTTAACTGTTTCTACCCACCTGAGATAAAGACAGGAAGTCATGCTGAATAGCATTAAAAACGTCTTTCTTTCCTAGGTTCTTTAGACATGATGGTTCTGACCATGTCACTCAAAATGTCCAAATACTAAGCATTACAATGACTAGCTGCCAGCTAGCTGCTTTCTATGTAGCCAAAACCACCATGACATTGTCACTGAAAATGATAAATCATGAGCATCATCGGTTTATTAATGTCTTTAATGACATAATGTTGTATTTATAACTCTTTGTTATTCTACATGTACGTTAATACTTAACAAGTTGCATTTCGCTTAATTAATTACATGGAAAATAAACAATATAAGGCATTGTGGTTTATACGTCCAAGTCCAAACAAACACGTTGGAACTGCATGGAACTATTACTGCAGTGGATATTAAGTGGGATTAATTCAGTCTCAGTGAAATGAACAAACTTTGTAAATAATTTGCAAATTATCAAAAGAATATTGTAGGATGTCTCTTGTCATCTAAATTAACTGTTTATGCTTCCGACCCATATTTTACTGACATACTAGAGAGCCAACACACACACAGTCTTTTACTTCTCTCCTTCCTTGCATGGATTCCAAATATTTTTAGACTCCAAAGGAGTTTGCAGGGCTTTAAATGACAGTGGGAAAAAAACAAACTACTCTCACCTACTGTTGAGACAAACTCGTTGTAACCTGTTTTCAAGCGACAGGAAAATGGAGGACGAGATTGATTTAATTGAATTGTGCTGTTTTCAGTCCTTGCATGAATATACCAGAGTGACGAATACGAAATCAATCCTGAGACTGAAACTGCTACTGAAACGCATCCATTAAATGCAGCATCTGGTGTAGAAAATGTAACATGAAAAAGACAAAGAAAGAAAAATCTCTCTCTCACCATTTTGTTTATTCTTTGGTTCCGTTTCAAATGTGCTGAAAGTGTTTCATGTGAGCTACAATGAGTCGCTGGAAAAGCTGAAATCCCCCTGAGGGAAGAAGATTCTGCAAATTACACGGTTGTGTGGAACAAGATTGTCTTGTTTTAATTGTGCACCTGCAACACCTGAGGAATACGAACAGCCTGATTGTGTGGCGGCGGAGCGCTGACGGCAGCGGCGTCAGCGACTCAGCTTCCATTTTAAGTTAATAGAGCAGAAAACCTCTATACTGCAACAGAGGTGAGGAGAACATCACCAGCAGTTCTGAACGCCAATACCTTTTACACATACATGGATACGCATACACATCCTGTAGAGCCCAACCCCCCCTCCACAGAAATCAATACAAGATTACAAACCCCAGCTGGACCCTGACAGAATCGACTGAGGGGAGGCCAGCGAAGACAGAAACGTAATAATAGTGAGAGCCATTAGAAGAGACGTTCACTGTAGAACAGCACCGAGTTAAACGCACAGAGGGGATAAAAAAACAAAAAGGGTGTTTGTACGGCTTGAATTTTAACTACGGCTGCTGTTTCCTTCCACACCTGCCAGGTTGTTTGATCCAGCTAAAAACTGAAAGTGTGAAACTCCGCCCAGAACAAGCTCTGGATAAACCAGGTTGACTTTAGTCAAAATAAAAAGGGGTAATAATGATTATGATAACTAGTCCTATGCTGTCATCCCAGGTAGCAAATATATATCGCCAAGAAGCCCCAAATCCTCTGTGTTTTACAAGCAAACCCTCCGATTGTACTCCTGAAACTAAATGTCAAGTATTCTGAAAAACAACATTTTTTTAAGTACAAAGCTCCACCTAGTGATGTAAAACAGTAAAATATGATATTTTCCAAGATCGATCTCCTTGGTAAAAGTATTATGCACCGAATCTGGACTCAATCAGACCAACAGTTGAGAGATTGGAATCGGAAATATACAACCTTCAATCCATCCATCCATTATCTACCGCACCGAACCACCTGTCCATCACTTGAGAACAGGACCCTAAGATACTTGAACTCCTTTGGATGATGCAGCAACTCAGCCCCAACCCAAACACCCAGTCCACTGATTCCTGGCAGAGAACCATTGCCTCAGATTTGGTGGTGCTGACTCTCATACCTGCCGCTTCACACTCTGCAAAACCGATCCAGTGCTGTCTATGCTACGCTACAATACACTGCATCGTTAAAGCTAATGGGTGCATTGTTTATCCCTCATACCATACTATCATTCACACCTCTCATAAAAGCTCAGTCTTCATTTCCTGCTGTCATGGTCGGGTGCGGTCACTGAAGAAGGTTTTCATCAGCTGTTCACATCTATCAAACAGCACAGCAACATCCCTTCATCGGTTTGCTACTGCTACTTCGTTCATGCTGCTGTTATACACCCCTTTACTCTCCCCTACCGTCCAGTCTTCAAAGGTTCACCGCATCATCAGTTCATTATCTTCTCGTGGAGTCATCGGCCACCACCACCACCACCACCGGTGTTTGGAGACATGCATTCAATGATGTAGTCCCTTCATTATTTCCCCAGGTGTGATTCAAATTATATCTCATTGGTTAAAAACAAACAAACACACACACAAAAAAAACAAAAACTTTTTTTAAAAAGTGATTGAGTTCATTCAGATTCAGGGGGATGAAAATAAAATTTTAGCTTCAGAAGAGAGGTAATATTATTCTCTTTGTAGTGTTGGTGGATGTGATGTAGCAGAGGAGGGGGGGGGGGGGTGATTTAAAGCAGGTGATGTTCAAACAGCTGAAAGTTACATGCTGTTCAATAATTTACATAGAGTACAACATAAAGTTAATAATAGACATTATCAACAAAACTTCGCTAATAAACAGCCTGCTAGCACGCGTCTGCTGAACCAAAGAACAAACAGGCATTCCTTTAAAATAGAAACTCAACAAAGGCGAGTCTCAATAATCACCTCCCAGAGGGAAAAACACACTCATAAGCCTGCAGTCACGTATGCTAATGTCTCCGCACGCCAACAAACACATCGTCAACATGTTCCCAGAGTCAACGACCCAAACATGGCAGCATCCACAATCTAGATCAGAGTCCTGGACCGCTTTATGAGGTTCCTAAAAAAAAGACTTTAGTGCCACAAATATTCTGTAAGATTTCAAGAACCTACGCCTTCTATATTGAGCACTAGTGTCATTGCTTGACCTTGATGACTCTCCATCTGCTGCAGTTGGATAGCCAATGGACAGAAAATTTGCCAAAAAAGGAGATTTTGACCACAGAGAGGGATTTTGGCCGCAGAATACCCCCTAAGGGGAGGTTTATGGACATTTACAGCCAGTTACTGTGAAATACAAAACAAGTGTTTTATTAAAATCTAGCATTAGGCCAAGACAAGAAATTGCAAAACCCAGGTAGAAGCCTGGTTATGGGCCTGTGGCCCAAAAAGTCTAATCATCTGATTGGACTTTCTGTAGTTTCCTCTAATTTCTAAAATAATTGTCTTATCAGGCAATGTGTTAAATTCTCCCTTCCTATACGCAGAGTACATACTTGCTTAGGGTACCCGGCTTGATGGGGGTGCAACATCAGCCAGGGGCAATGCGTTGTTGTCATGCAGCATGCACCCAAGAGGCTGACGAGCCACTCGTCTGCTCCAAGAAACAGAGAGAGAGGCCGAGCTGAATACTTTTACCATGACTGGAAATATTATTGTGATTTCACGCACTTACATGCAGGAGACCCGGTAGGATCCCTGCGACCGAACGCAAATCAGATATCTTGTTTCAACAAAGCATGTCGGCTGGCCTTCGATGTGATCCAGGACACCTCAGCATGTGGTCACATTCTCCTAGAACGCATTCAAACGTGGCCTGAGTGACAGGATCTCAAAGTGTCCTGGATACGTGTCAGAGTCCGTCACAGGTGGACAACGGACTCCAACCGCTCTGCGCCCATGTGGGCCTAACTAAAAGATTGATTTACATTCATCGAACAAACCAGTAAGACCATTGAATAATGAGTAAGTCCTCATCTTACTGCCAAACCAGACCCATGGAGGCCTCCAGACCTCTGGAGGTGTGCTGTGGTATCTGGTACCAATATATTAGCAGCAGATCCTCTGAAGGTGTCCATGAAGTCCATGAAGGTGTGAAGTAGGGCCTCCATGGATCACAGTTGTTTGCCCATAACGTCCCACGACCAAACCATCACCCTGCCTGTTTCCCATAATGCACCCTGGTGCTAAGTCTTCCAGTTGCATGCTACAGTTGCTCAAGACCGTATGGGTTTCACTCCCTGGAGGCATCCATGAACCTAGGGCTGCCACGGTCCACTCAAAGATTGTTGTCCTAGAAGCAACAAGACCTGCACTTCTGGAAATGCTCTGAACCAATCATTCAGCAATAATTCTTAATTCACCTCTCAGTGGTTATAGTGTTACGGCTAGTTGGTGAATTCATGAATGGAAAGAAAACACTAACTAAAACATCCAATCTCCAAGTCCGACCGGTTCGGACACCATTGGATCGAACTCGGCATTGCATCCTGGCTCTCCCATGTCCCAGTCTGGCGTTTAAGCAGGAAGTACATCACATTTAGGTAGTGACATCATTTCCTGGGACCTTTGAAAGAATATTTTAGGATGTCGGATGGAGACAGGATTCTCAGTACGCTCCACTTTTCTCTCTAGCTTCCTCATAGGAGTTTTTACAGCAGCGCACGAATGTCGGGCTTCTTCCTGCTTGGCTGCCGATCATAATGTGCTAAATTCTCCGGAGACAAGACAACTTTAAGAGGTCCACTTAAACCAAGGGTCGTTTTCAGCCATTTAAAAAATTTCGTTTCTCCAACAACATATGCTCAACACATCATTCTTGAGTGAGGCTCTTGACCTTTCTCCGACGACATCCCTACGCTCTTACCTTTTATCTTCCCTCTCTGTCTCTCCCAGTGTCTTCTCTAATGGCTATGACGAGGCAGCACTGCCCTGTAACATCTACATCTCTGTTCTTCATATCTCTCTCTGTCTCCTCCTCTGTGCTTCCTGCTTCTACGGATGGAAGGAGGCCCCATCACTAATGTCTGCAGCAGAGAGGAGGTGCAACCAGCTCTGTTAATCTGTTATCACTGACTGAATCAGCCTACATGCACACACACACACACACACACGCCATCAGTGCTTTTAGATATTCACAGATCAGCCATAACATTATAACCACCAGGTCAGAGTAGCATTTAACTTCTGTTTAGTTTTCTCAAAGCCAAAGCTCTTCGCCAATGGAATAGTAAACTGGTTCTTAGGAGGTGCCCGAGTTGAACCAACTAAGTCCTGGATCGAACTAGCAGCCAGGTTATTTTGGGTGGAAATGGGGTAGCAGTGGCCAGCCTAAGAGCTGGGCAGCCGACCTTGACCGACCTCGAGTTTGTAATATGCTTTGAATTGCTAAACAATATTGATTCAACTCTTATTAAAAGAAATACAGGTGGAACTGATCAAAGCTAACGGTGGCAGTTGTTCAATATTACAGATGTGCAAAGAGTGCATTGAGTTAAATATCATTAATATTCTTCACAAGTATAAACCCTAAATAAAATTTGTCCCTTCCACATCTGGTTCTGTCAGACCGTCCCTCACTGCTCCTTATCCCAGCTTTTACTGCCCTTAAGAGGAGAACAAGGCACAGCATAAAACTGTGATAACCTGACCGGCGGGGGCCCTCAACTGCAGGACTCCTTTACTCACATCGAAAGGGACATTTTTGCAGAACAGGTCCTGGAGGAGGACACTCAAACTGTACTGTTTTACATCACTGCCTGTGTGGACACTGAGTCACTGTGAATAAAAAAGTCAGGGTTTACCTTAACCAGAAACCTTGGATGAACCATGCGGTTCAAATACTCCACCAGTCCTAGGACGCTGCTTTTAGGTCTGGGGACAGGTCCCAGTACAGTTTAGCTAGAGCTGAGCTGAAAAGGGGCATCAGGGAGGCAGAAGGGGCTATAAAAGGAGAGTTATAGACCACTTCAAGGACAGTGACCGAGGGCGTACTTGACAGGGGATAAATAACTGCACCAACTACAAGCCCAGCTACTCAACAACTACCAACATGGAGGCCTCGCTAGCAGTGGAGCTGAACTGTTTCTTATCTTGCTTTGAGGCAAAACAACCAACTTGGGACATATTGTCTACACCCCTGACAGTACCCAGGGAGCTGGGGTTTCAGGGTCTTGCTCAAGGACAAGTAGACCCTACTGGGGTTTGAACCATCTTCTGATTGGGAGACAGGCGCTCTACCAACTGAGCTAAAGCCACCCACGAAGGTGGGATAGGGAGAAGCCGGCATTAGCCTTAGGAGGTGGGCAACGAACAACGTATATCAGACGATGCAAGTCCTTTATCTCCAGTCCGTTCTCTCGAGACAACGGACTCACTTGGTGTTTTGAGACCTCTTTGGAGAGAATAAAACTTCTCCATCGAACTCCAACCACCTCAGCACTTATTTCTTCAAAGTTTTCAATGACACCTGTAGCTATTCTTTGAAGACTCAGAAAATAAGTTGAAGAGCGGTTCAAGAAACTCATCCAGGCCCAAGTCTCAGAACTCAGGTTCGACATGTTCCTGGCCTACAGTGGTTAGAATCTACCAAAGTGGTGTAAGGTAAAATAATCTGTGAATTGACTTCAGGGTCATTGATGCATGAAGGGAGTGAAGTCTAGCCTTTGTGTTCTGATCCCACAGAAGATATACGGCATCACACACGGCTGTAAAAAATTATCAATGAATGTTAGTTCTGATTGAAAGCTGTCATCACAGAGTTGTTTTTCCACCAAAAGGGGGACTTAATATTAGGCAGGTGGTTTTAATATTATGGCTGATAAGAGTAGATTGACATGCCTCACCTCTCTCTCTCTCTCTCTCCCTCCCTCCCTCACACTTACACCTCGCTTCCAAGCAGTCCACTTTTAAATCCACTTTGTGTTCCCATCATTGAAGGCTTTAAATCTAGATTAGACAAACTGATGTAAAACAAAATCTCGATGGTCAACGACTTATTCAGAATTGACTACAACCTCGATTACAGTAAGTAAAACCTTCTACCGACGAGAAAATCTTTTTTTGTTCTACAATGGTCTCTCAAGATTCTAGCCGTCAAATCAGATGATCTCACGCACCCCGAGTTGACCCCGACCATTCATACAGGTCACGTCACGTCATGTCATGTGACATCAGTGAGAGACTTTGTTCTGGCCCACCAACACTCTTAAGTGAAACACTGAGAAGGCAGAGGAACCACATTTCAGCCAGCTCGTCTTCTTAAGCACTTCGGACCAGAAACATTCCAGAGTCTGCTCGCCGCAATGTTTGTTATCACACTGTAACCCCAGTGGTCGACTTCAGAACAGGTCGGGAGTGATGTGAAATAAAAATTGATATGCTAGAGTTTCCTGAAGGTTGTCGTCCCAGACGACATGTTGCTGTTCGATGATTATGTCATACTTCAAAGACCTGATCGGCGTAGGTGACCACCAGGGCCGAGAAGACAGGAGGATCTGTCAGCAGCGTCTATATGGTTTTGTGATGACCTCGGCATTAGTCGGAGCATCGTTGACATCTTTGTGATGTTAGTCCTGCATCCTAGCCTGACATAGAAGAAGAGCTTTCTTTATTCCCACAGGGGAACTGTTAGTGTGTTATTGTAGCTCAAGAAAGTGAAACCTGACATTGAAATTTACATTGAAAAAGAGATACAAGTTAAAGGAGAAAACGAGGCGAGAGCATTTATAGATGAAGTGGAAGAAGCGATTGTTTCATACCCGACGTGCTGCTACAGCCCACTGCTGAAAAACGGTGGGTGTAGGCGGTGAGTCAAAGCCCCCGCAGTCTCATGTAAGAGGTGAGTCAAAGCCCCTGCAGTCTCATGTAGGAGTTGAGTCAAAGCCCCACGCAGTCTCATGTAAGAGGTGAGTCAAAGCCCCTGCAGTCTCATGTAGGAGTTGAGTCAAAGCCCCTGCAGTCTCATGTAAGAGGTGAGTCAAAGGCCCCGCAGTCTCATGTAAGAGGTGAGTCAAAGGCCCTGCAGTCTCATGTAAGAGGTGAGTCAAAGCCCCTGCAGTCTCATGTAGGAGTTGATTCAAAGCCCCATGCAGTCTCATGTAAGAGGTGAGTCAAAGCCCCACGCAGTCTCATGTAAGAGGTGAGTCAAAGCCGCCGTAGTCTCATGTAGGAGGTGAGTCAAAGCCCCAAGGGCTCATAAAGCACATTAGAGGTGTTGCCCATGATGGACGTAACCTCTTTCGCCCGAGTCCAGGGCACAATCCGGGACAGAGCTGGTCCTTCTGACCAGCCTACTGAGTCTTTTCCTGTCCATCTCTGTGCCTCCTCCACCAGCTGATTTTAATCACCACATTTTAAATTTCTTAGTCGACGGTGGAACAGTTTCAGCTCCAAACCAGACTTTCTCTCCAAGATAAGTCCGAACGAATATGTGCATTTGAACTCCTTCCTCGGCTCCATGTTGGTGTCTGATGGAAGCCCTGAGGCTTTTCTTTGTTTAAAGACGATCAGTCCATCTTCTAGAACACATCCATTCACCAGCAGTTTTCTACTTCAGAACATTGAGCACAATATTAATAATAATAGTCAGAGAAAAGTCTGTAGCTGACTAACTGAGAAGAGCAGAGCGGAGCAGAACCAGGCCTCTAGGTGGACTATCCACCGGTACTGTTTCCCATGGCACAGACAGCCTTTGTGAATATATGAGTCGAATTATAGAGGATATATTCTTATACCACCTTCAAATTAAGATTGCAGCATTCAACTCTTTTTTTAAAGAAGTGAAATACAACAGGAAGTGGAGGAAACCATTGTTCTATCCAGACCATACACTACACAGAATAGAAGGTAATGACAACAGAGTCAGACTCAAATAGAAATAATCAGAAACTGAGCTCAGCTCAGCTCCTGAGCTGTAGGAATGTAGGACTTTTTTTTAGGACGGAGGCGTTTTAACAGCCGTGACAAGCTATTTTCCCTTGTTTAAGTGACATCACACAGAGGCGGTTGGCCGCCGCAGTTGGGAAGCAGAACCTGCCTGCGGGGTTTGGCAGCTCAAATCTCATGTTGCAGGAGGCAGACAGTAATTAGCTCTTCAACTTCACGGGACAAACACTTGAGCAGACAGAAGGCCTCTGCCCGCTCTGAGGAGGGGAGGGGAGGGATGGGAGGCGTCTACGCCATGCAGATACATTCAGATGAAGCCACGCACGACCACACGCAGGTAGATGGAGAGACAGCCGTGAAGCAGGAGAGGATTCTGGGAAATGAAGCGTAGACAGTGTGCTGGTGTGTGTTTGTATGTATATTGTTTTAGTTTGTGTGAGTGTGTGTGAGTAGTGTGTGAATGTGTCTGTGTGTATTGTGTGTAGTGTGTGCGTTAACGTGTGATTTCTAAATGCAACTACCACTTGTTTGATCTTCTGACCAGTTAATGAGGGACTTGATGAGCCGGTGCCAGCAGTGGCTCAGTGTGTGTGTGTGTGTGCGCGTGTGTGTATGTGTGTGTCACTAATGCCTGCATGATGTTAATAGAGGGTAATGATTCAGAATATAATTGTTATGGTGCCTAACCTAGCATGAAGGGATGCATTTTCTTTGAAATATATATCCTCCCACCTCTGCACACATAAAACCGCCCCTCCACATTCACACACACACATTAGCAAACACCCGCTCTTCACACTCAGAGATCTTACATCATTGCACTTTGATCAAGGAGAGTCACAGCCCTCTGGACAAAACGCCAATGTGTCTTTAAGATCTTTTTTTTTAAGCCTCCTTTCACATATAATTATTGCTTCTGCTGCAGGAAAATCAAGATTGACATTTGGTTATTCTAAATGAGACAACATGCAAATGTATATACTGTTCATAATGTACCATAATGAACGTCAAAAATGTCAAGGGAAAATCCGTCCCATCGATAAACAGTATGTGTATCTCACGTTAAACTGTGAATGCTCTTCAGAATAGATTTAGCATAAACCAAATTAAACCTGGATAAAAAAAAACCAGAGTGACATAAAATTAAAATCGCCAAGATGAAATGAATAGCCTGTTGTGCGACCCGGAGCAACAATCCTGATAACTGGAGATCAGTCTCTGACATCCCTGCAGTTTTATTTTGGCCTGCTCTTCTTTACAGAACTGCTTTAAGCCCAGAGTTTCACCAAACCACTCCAGAACTTTCATTTGATTCCTTTTGATCCATTCAGAGGTGGAGTCTGGCTTCTGATCGGGATCATTCTCTCACTGATGACCTCACAGTCTGATGACCTCACATTCTCCTGGTCCTGAAGCAGCAGATCTTCTCCTCGACATTCCACTGCCAACTCCATGTTTGACTGTAGGTCCGATGTTCTTCTAGTGGAATGCTGTTTGGTTTCCACCTGATGGTACTGGACCCCTGTCTTCAAACAGTTCAACTATGTGAGGGTCATCAAGGTGTGTTGTTTATTCGGACCAGCCTTAATGTTCCATTCAAGCCCAGTGTCTTTGGAATGGTTGAGCCATGACCTCTGACCTTTATCTAGTCGAGGGAGGCCTGCAGTTCTGTGACTTCCTGAATGAGCCTTCACCGTGTTCTTGGAGGTGTTCTGGGAGGTCGCCCACTTCTGTGAAGGTTCATTCTTGTTCCAGGTCTTCTCCATGTGTAGATAATGTGTCTCACTCTGGATCTGTGGAGTCCCAGAACCTTAGAAATAGCTTTGGAACCCTTCACAGACTGACGGATTTTCATCACCTTCTGGAATTTCTTTTGATTTCGGCATAGTGTTGTACTGGTGGTGTTGTACTGGTAGCAAACGTTCTGCTGCTGAAGATGTTATATAGAATTGATGAATTGGTTGAACAGAGTTGGAGGTGATCAGAAGTGGGTGGGTCCAGTCCAGCTGGAACCGGACGATTAGCCACTCATATGGAGCCAATATGAAAGGGCTTTATCGGAAAAACATGATGCCAAGAAATAGATAAACAGAGGAAGTGATAACACCAGTTCTGTGAGGCTGAGGTAAATAAATATCTCCATTATGGTCTCTGGCTGATCTGCAGTGACGAATCCGTGCAGGAGGTTTTACTGAGAGGACCTGAATCTGAACTGGAACGCAAATCATACCCAGGCATAAGACGATATAGACAGAAATATTTTCATCATGACAACCGTACACCTGACCAGAATATGAAATTATGTATACAAGTGCATCTTCATGAAAACCAGCAGGTCTGCTTGAGTTTTTTAGAGGAGGCTAGAGGGGCACACGCACACACACACACATGTATGCACACACAGTCTGACCCTGTTATCAGATGGCTCATTAGCATAATAAGAGGGCGCGGTGTCGATAGGGATAATTAATGGTGACTTATCCTCTGGTGACCTCAGAGCCCAGCTGACAGAAGGTGTCCTGGTGGGTGGAGGTCGCTGTCTGCATGGATGTGTGTGAGATGGTGAATAATGGATGTCTTTTTGAGGCAATGTTAGAACTGATGATCGCTCCTGCCATCTTAGGGTCTCTCTAACGGGATGAAAGTAGAGCTAAAGCGACAGAAAGGAGAGCTGGGGTTCCAGCAGGGGCTCAGGTGTTTCCTCTCCTCTCATTCCGCCGACATTTACTCCCCAGCTGGTGTTTGCGTGCACTAAAGGCACACACACGTGTGTGTGTGTGTGTGTGTGTGTGTGTGTGTGTATGTGTGAGTGTGTGTGTGAGGGTTCAAGACAGTTCGTATCGCTACCCGTGGGATGAAAGCTGTTCAAACTTTTGTGTAGTTGGCATCACACCTCCAATGTGCAATAAACAGGAAACACACACGCACACACAGGCTGAGGTGTATCTACACATGCACAGAGACAGACTGCTAACACGTATAGACTAAATCTTCACACACCAAGGCGAAGAATGTGTGAAGGTGTTCAAACTGCGTTGCTGACAAGCCCCCGGGTGTTTTCTAAAAAACGCTGTCAGCTTGTCTTTACTTGTATTCTCTTCAGACCCAGTAGCTGATAACAAACATTACACACTCACACATCCACACACACACAAGCAGACAGTCACACACACAACCAGTCAAACACGCACAGACACACACACACAAGATAATAAGAATAAGAATAAGTCTACTGTAATGTAATTGTTTAAGTAATAGTAGTCTATTCAAAGTAGGTTTAAGGCGTTTCTCTCCTTCTGCTCCTCCTGAAGCGCTCCTGCTGCACGACGTTGGATTCACTGCCGCAGGAAGGAGAACGTTACAGTCGTCTAATAAAAGCCTGCATCAGAGAGAGAACTTTGGAATGTTCTTTGAATGATAAGAAACGATTTAACGTGAAACATCAGACGTGGAGTTTGGAGTTCGGAGGCCTTTGAGCCTCTGTTCCAATGATCGGGACCCGATTTTGATCCTAGTTGGGCTGCAAACCATCCAGACCTCCAGGTTTTAAAACACAATTCATGGGTGAGTCCATCTGCCCCCTGTCAGACAGACACCGGGGGTCTCAGAGGTAATGCTACTTGTGTGACATGCGAGGAGAAAGTTATCAAAGGAGTTTAATCTCAAGCATCGTTACTCAGCTGAACAGCAGCGGGAAACCGAGCCATGAGGCCACATCCACAATCCAAACTAGAAAGTACATTTTCAGCAAATAGTCTGCTTTCTGGAGCTACTTGAATATTAAATTAGCGCTGCTCTCAGGTGGCTGTAACTCTCACCTGGTAGCCTCTGCAGTAGAATCCTGATGTCTCTCTGAGACAGAGCGGGGACACAGGGATGGAGGGGGTGATGTTTGTTTAATTATTTTATCACGTATGCCCCACTGGTCCAAACAAATTAAACCGTTTTTCATTTCGTTCCACATTTTGTTCCGTTTTGCTGCTGGCCAAATACTTGATTTATGAGCCGGGATGTTTCAGATCTTTTCCTGAATGCCGTGCTTCAACGTGAATAAATCACCATGATGCTAAAATACTGTAAAATAGCACATGTGCCAAAAACAAAATAAATAAATAAATCAGCAGCTGCTCTTTGCCCACAGCTATTGTTTTCTCTTTTTTTTTTTTGTTGTTTTGCCTTGTTTCACACAATCCCAGTGGCCAACTCCTTCACAGCTGTCTGACTGTCACATCAGCCCTCTGATCCACAGCAGCATGCACCATGGGAAATGTATTTCTTATTCATATTTGGTACAAACAGCAAAATACAAACATGTAACATCTGATAGTCTCATAAAGGCAGGAAAAACAACAAATGTATCTGTTTCTTATTTTTAACTACTCATTTTGTTAGTCGTGATCAAGGTTCTACTCCTTATTTGCTTTTACTCATTATCGTGTTCAAGATACGAGAACCTGCGGATCAAGCCCAACTCCTTCACCATTAAGCCGTGTCAGTAGTATCCACTTCAGAAAGGATTTTCAAAGGGGGATCCCTGGACCCGCGGGGGTCCGTTAGCCATGGGTCAGGAGGTCCATGAAATCATTGGCTATAAACTGTAAAATTGCATCTCATCATTAAAAATGCATTAGAGCAGCGGCGGAGGATTCAGCACTGAGAACCTGGAGGGTCACCGACATCTTCCACAGGCCCCTAAAGTGCGTTACATCACTTCCTGTATGTGCCTGCTCTAACTTATCTCCACTATTACCATCGACAAACAAAATCTCAATTATTTAGAGGTGTTTTCTGGTTTGTTAGCTTTGTTAGCTTAACAGTTAGCTAGTTGTTTAGTTTGTTTCTCCGTCCTTCTCCGCTGATCAGTGTGATATTCAGTTATTCCTCTGCCTCCATCGAAATGTAGCTTATAATGCTAAATGTTGGAGGCAGGGATTAGCGTATCGGAGGCGTCGCTCCGCGACAATGAAACAAAAACTTAAGCTATTGAGGTCATTGACGTGCCTCAGCTCTTCCGGAGCAGCTAGGAAACATTCTCGTCCTTCGTTTTCTAGGTTTTCACCACGGTTCTCTTTGTAGAGTCACTTTGGTCCAGATCAATCAGCATTTATGCATCTGTTCACCAACAACATTCACACGGGCTCACATCTATGATGAGTCATCCTCGCTGAAAGTCACTTTTAGATTGTGTGCCTTTATAATTACTGCTCTTCATCCTCTGAAAGATTCTAACATCCATCACTTGAAAAGTTTCAATGATGTCAAGTTCAGTCCAAATCTTCTTCTTCTTTGGCTGGTCCCTTTAGTGGTCCCCACAGTGGATCATTTGTTTCCATCTCCCACTGTCTTCTGCATCTTCCTCTGTCACACCAACCAACTGCATGTCCTCTCTCACCACATCCAGAAACCTCCTATTTTTTTCTTCCCCCTTTTTCTCCTGCCTGGCAGCTCCATCTCCAGCATCCTTCTACCAGTAGATCCACTATCCCTCCTCTTCAGAATCACAATCAGAATCAGAATGCCTTTAATGTCATTCATGTACCACATACAATGGAATTACGGTGAATCTCCATTTAAAAAAAAACTACAAACAGTCACATTCTTTTAAACTCCCTCCTCTTCACGGGTCCAAACCACCTCAGCCTGTCCTCTCTGACTTTGTGTCCAAGACGTCTAACCTGGACTGTCCCTCTGATGTCTCTTTTCTAATCCTGTCCTTCCTCCTCATTCCCAGAGAACATCTGAGCATCTTCAGCTCTGCCTCCTGTCTTCTTTTCAGAACCACCGTCTCTAAACCATCTAACAGAGCTGCTCTCACCACCATCCTGTAAACCTTTCCCTTCACTCCTGCTGCTGCTGCTGCTCTTCTGTCACAGATAACTGTTGACGCTCTACTCCACCCACTCCACCCTGCCTGCACTCGCTTCTTCACCACTTCTCCACACTCCCCATTGCCCTGAACAATTGACCCCGAGTCCTTAAACTCCAGCACCTTCTCCGCGTCTACTCCTCCGTCTACACCTCCGCCTGCCTCCCTTTCATTCACACATGTAATCTGTCTTCATTCCTATTCCTCCACCTCTCCAATTTTTCCTCCACCTGCTGCTTGCTCTCACTACAGATCCCAGTGGTATCCGCCATTGTCAGGATTCAAGTACAGTCCAAATGAAATGAAATTATAAAATCAGCCTTTTTAAAAGTATATTAGTGACATGAACATTCGAAGTGAAATTTGTTTCCGTTCATCACAACGATGCTACTAGTTATATTTAAAAGCTTTTCATTAGATATGAAGACTATACAAGACTTTAAATGGTAGTAAACATGAGCTTTATCTGTATTAGGATTATGAGGGGGGGTCCCTTGAACATTTTCCCTCCCTGAAAGGCATCATGGGTGAGGGAAGAGATCTGGATCTAAATCACCCAAAGCTTTAATCACAGTTAAGAGGCACGTACAACTAAAATGATACATATGTATAAATATATAGATATATTTAAAGTACCGTAACAGTAAAGGTACAGGGCGATACAGGGAAAATGAATAATCCATCCACCTGTAACAATTTGAAAACTAAAAACTGAATTTAAGAGCAAATCTTGAATCTTGAGATTGTGAAGCCTGTCTGTGCGGTTCTGAACATCACAGCATCACTTTCATGGATCACCAGATTGGACTGGATGGATACTTTACTGCAGCTATTACTCATATTTATATATGTACACTATTCTCTATTCTACTTATTAACCCTTTAGTCTTCTCGCCTCACTTTGATTTTATCTCAGCTTTCTGTTTCGTCCACTCGGCATTTTCTCTCTCTCTCTTTTTGCTGACGTAATGCCTTAATTTCACTTTTGGATGATTAAACTTTTAAAGTACAGCTCAGCGGTTTGTTTAAGCTCAATTTACGTCCCTATTACTTATTGAGAGATTTGTCTGAGCCTGTCAACAATCCGACCCAGTGGCAGCCCTTATGTGCTAAAGAATGAGGGGCCAAAGATGGAGCCCTGGGGGACGCCTCAGGTCAAAGGGGCCACTGAGGAGGAGGTATAAGCCATCGCTATCGGGAGTCCTATTTGAGAAGTAGAATTTTTTATTTTGGCATTCTAAAGCTTGCGATGATTTACTGAACAGAATAATTTCACTTGATGCAACCAAAAAAAAAATAATTTAATAAGGGTCAAATACTTTTCTAAAAACATTTTCTCTCTATAAGTTTGGGCCGATTTAAATTAAATTGACTAGTTTTCCATGAAATACAAAAGTCTGTGATGAAAACGTTTTTTTATGCATGTTTTTTTTTTCTGTTACGGACAAGCTTGACCAAACAATGTGACAATTAATGGTTAATTAACTTAATAAATAAATGCCCCAAAGAAGAAGAAAAAAGAAAAAAAGAAAATATTTTTCCTTAGCCTGTTTCTCAGGACATTCAAAGCAAGAAGGACCTGAAATAAATACTGCAAAACAAACATATTTTATTCGAAAATAAATCGTAAAATGTTTAAGTATGTATTTTACCTGAACTCTCATTAAAAGACCCTTTTTACCTCAACGAGATTTAACCCATCTAATAAAGGTATAATATGTATATGTGTGTTTGTGTGTGTGTGTATGTTTGTGTGTTTGTTTCTCTGTATGCTTGTGTGTGTTTCTTCGTGTGTATTTGTGTATATGTTTGTGTGTGTGTGCGAGTGTGTGTATGTTTGTTTGTATGCGTGTGTTTGTATCTGTGTGTTTGTGTTTGTATGCATTTTTGATCTCAGGGAGATTTAACCTGTCAAACAAAAGTTGAATAAAACCGAAAAATGAAGTCGCTATTGTTAGTTCAACCTACTTTTCCTGCATTCACTCATTTCTTCATTCACTCAGTGATTCAGAAAGGAGCATTTTTCCCAGAGTGCATCAGCGAGCAGGCAGGAAGCGCTCCGGACAAGCCGTCTGTCAGTGGAAGCATATTTGTTTGATTTACAGGCTAATAACCGTTAAAATCTGTCATCAGTTTTGTCCGTATGAGACATTCTTCTGACGTTAACAGCGAACGGTTACCGTCACGCTGCGCTCTGCATCTCAATGCAGCCTGAAGTCTCCACGCAGCAGATGGTAACTGGGTTTTGTCTGCAGCCTATGAACTGTTGAGTGCTGCATTTGCATGAATTATTGGACTTCCTGTTCAGCTCAAAAAATACTTTTTTGGAGGACACAATCTGGTGGACTGGCAAAATAAACCAAACTAAACATTTGATCAGAAATCACTTTTGGAGCTTCTTTAAGATTTGGAAAGCAGTTCAGTTGTATCTTAAGACGATTCTCTCTGAGCCGCCAAGGCAGCCCAACAAAGAAACACTGGGTGTGTGTTTTTACAGGCAGCGTTGTCAGATGTGTGTGTGTTGTGTGCAGGTTTGTGTGTGTGGGTGTCATTCATCAGTGGGTGTTTGAGGGAGTTTCTTTGCCTGTGAGGCTTAAAAGGCTGAAAATGAAAGAATATTACATGGGATGACACGAAATGTCAAATTCCCCAAAAAACGAGGGGAGAAAACTTTGTCTAGTGTGTGTATGTGCTTGTGTAGTGGGTGTATGTGCACAAATGGAGGGATGACATACGCTGTAGCGGGGGTTTAGGATGGAGGATGAAGGGAGGAGAGCTGAGAGGTGGAGCGGATGAAGGCAGCTAACACCAAACACTCCTGCCTTTTAACTGTGATGGCGATTCAAAGCATTATTCGGTTTGGCAGGAAAGCAGGACGACCCAGAATAAAATATGCACTGCTAAAGATAAATATGACATTTACAAGAAAAATATCCTCCAGCCCATTCATCTGCGCTAAATTTGGCCTAATGGTTGAGAAATCCTGTCTGAAAACATTTGGACATAAAGCTCCCCCTAGTTCCTTCCTCTAAGGTCTGTCAGGGTATAAAATTTGAAAATGATCCATGAAGAAGTTTTTTAGTTATCGTGTTAACGCGAAGGATCTGCGGCGGCAATGACAACTCCATAATATCCCAGTTTTTTCGGCCTTACAATAAGACACACTTTGCATAAAAAGGTTACTGTTAATGCTAGTTAATAGACTAGTTCTCATCACTGAGCAGATCTCTGGTTCTTCTATCACAGCCTCGCCTTCTGTTCGGAACCACACAAAGGAAGAACAGAAGAGCAGAGCTGTAATTCTAGAAAGTAGGTTCAACAAACTGAGTTTATCCCTGAGCTCCAGGTTGAGTTTTCAGTTTCAGAAGAGCTGCTCTGAGTTGGATCAATCAACTCTGAGGGGTCGGACTCACAAAAGAATGAATTGTGGGCGTTAATAGTAACATGAAATGTGCATCATTGGCGATTGCCATCTTAAGGATCGATTCGGGGAGGTGTTGCGGCATTCTACAAAACTTCAGTCTGGAAACCTAACTGGGACAGCAAGGAACCACTTTTGGGATTTAATATCAGTTCTGTTGGTCCGAACGCACACCTTCAGACTTCAAAAGGAGATGGCATGATCTGAAGGGCAGAACTTGAGAAGAATCTCATTGAATGACTCGCCGGCATTACAGCTTTATTTTTATTCATTCATTCATTCATTCATAACCGCCCATTCCCTTCAGGGTCGCTGGGGCTGGAGCCTCTCCTGTTACACCCTGGACGAGTCGCCGGCTCATCACAGGGCCAACACACAGAGACTGACACCCACTCACGCTCACATTCACTCGGCAATTTAGAGTTTCATCCATGTTCTATGTTTTTGGACTGTGGGAGATACCCGAAGTTTCATGACACTTCTACATTCTGCTTATGCATTCTCTGTTTGTCTCTGCATTCCAAAGTGAAAGTGTTCTAGGGAAGCTGTCCATGGTGCTGAATCTTTAAGTCCCTTCAATTTCCTGTCTGGTTTGGGGATATCTTCCGTGTCTGGCCGCTCTACGAGCAACGGCTGGTATAACATCCCACCTGGTTCTGCTGAGGGACGGTTGTGAAGCCCAGAGGCACCTTCAGCAGGTGTTTGGAAGGAACCAGATGCAAGAACCTGGAGTGTTGCCAGGTATTGAATGGCATCTCTGGGTGGCAGGCTCAATCTTATTCTTGATCTCATCCAGAATATCAAGAATCAGGTGAGCTGGCAACCTGTATCTTCAAATAATTTCAGTTTGGGTTAAATCAAAAAGTGATATTCTAGTTCTAAATATCCGCTAACGAGCACGCCTGGTGTTACGATACCTTCGTCTGGCCTCAATCACTGCTGCCATAATCGCAGAAGAGTCTGGCTGTTACAGCCCTTATAAATCAGTTTCAATTACCACCAACTCTCTGAAGACGCTAATAATTTCATGGTAGCTGCGTGTGGCAAACTGCTCTGTGAATACGTCCATTTTTGCAGAAAGTGGGTGATTTGACGCCACTTATATGCATAATACCATATTTAAAGACATTTATATAGCACAGAAGCACAGAGAATACGGCATTTGCCACTGCTCTGTGAATTTGATGCATTTAAATTCACCGGTTTTAGGTCCGCAAAAGCCGCACAATCGATTTTGTGAATTTGTCTGGCAGAGTTTAAATCAACCCTATCTGGAATACCTCTCTGCTCTCAACAGCAACAGCTGTTGCAAGCTGAGATGGCGAAATCTCAACATCAGCGAACCGTGCTGATAGAAGTGAGTGTGTGTCGTGCTTCAGAGGGACTCCTCTATTACATTCTGACCCAAATAATCAAACTAACTCTTTGTGAGAGCCGAGCTCTTGCAATTATCTTGGTCTCTTCTTTAGAATAAAAAAAAGACGCTCAGCTCCAGTGACTTCACTAGAGCCGATCTAACATCTCAGACGCAGACATTCCTCCTCCGATAAAAGTGAACACACCTGTGTTCTTCAGACGATGATGACTCGTCACAGCCTTATCTCCTACTGAGTCTGAGTGAGAAATCTGATTCTCAGTCTCTAACCTTACCTAAGAGACGTATGTGAACATCAACCGTCATTACAGACACATTTATGAACCACTCATTCATTATCCATAACCGCTTGTCCTGTTCAGGGTCGCGGGTGGAGCCTATTCCAGCTGACATTAAGCGAGAGGCCGGGGAAAATCCAGGACGGGTTGCCAGTCCATCACTGGGCTGACACACAGAGACCAACAAGATGAAGTTAAAACCTCGTGTACATCAGGGGTCCATGCCTGAAATCTAATCTTTCACCACTGCTGTCACGATATCCTAAGAAACGTCACTCCAGTAGCTCAGAACCATCTCCTTCAGAACCAGAAGCTTTGGGATGCATCTTCTGCAGAGACCAGAAACCAGATCCTTCCTGCAGCGAATCATCCCATGATGCTCTGGGGCTGCTTTGCTTCCCCAAAAACCTGTAGCGTGTAGAGGCTTAGATGGATTTCATCACTCCAAGTATTTTTGTCACGTGTAAATGTTCCGTCCTATATGATTAGATTAGTTGTAAAGGCTCATAATTTATCATGAAGTTTCTCGATCATGTTGAGTCAAAGTGAGTAAAATCAATGAATGGAGTTTGATTAATTATAGTAGTTGAATAAATGTAGATGTTATGTATCAAATTTCCATTAATTTAATTAGAAGTCTTTTTATTCATTCCCTCTGATTTCAGACAGTAGAAACACGCTGGATTAAATTTGACCATTTACATAACATTTGTAAAAAAACAAATATTGATGGTTACATTATAAGTAGCATTCGGGCCAAATTTATTCTTTGATTGCAGCAAACAATCTCTAGAGATGAATCTCATTAAGGGATGGATAATTAGAACACAATCTGCAGTGGTCTGTAAAAGTAGCATTTTGGGTTTTATTTGGAAAAAACACTTTTAATATCTGTTCCATCTTTTTCTGCTCATCCTGCTTGGTGTCGCAGGAGGCTGGCGCCTATCCCAGCTGACACTGTTGTACCCCGAATGATACACCGGTTCACCACAGCGCCGACAAACTGAGACATACTAGTCACTAGTAGTCAGTCCACCCATATCGCGTGTTTTTGGACCTGAGGAAGAAGAACCCGCACAAACACCTGGAGGACATGCCGACTCCACACAGAAATGAGAGGATATATCCAGCAGATATATCCAGCAGGTCTGCTACGACTCGCTCTGCCCTTATATCAAGGACACCTTCCCGTCTGCCACTATCTTCAATTCCATCAATTAACCGGGCCCACACTGTTCTTCCCGACACCAAAGTTATATCCCCAGTCCACAATCGACTTTATTGTACAAGCAATCCCCCTGACTGAGCTCCTCAAACTAAATGTGAAGTTATATCGGGTAAAAAGGTGTTTTTCATAGAAACAAAGTTAGCCCTAGTAAGTAAAACAAGATAGATTAGAGACAAATATGAGATATACGAGATAGATCTCCTGAAGTTGAGTGGTTTAATCACCAAATTTGGACTGGATTGGAACAGCGGTTTGAAAGTTATGGCCAAAAAATGGCATTGTTGGAAATGACGGCCCTAAAACTTTCAGAGAAAAGGCTCCCCCTAGTGTTTGATATATACAACTGTACAATCCCCAAATCACTCCAGTTCCTCTCAAACAGTCGATGTAAATATAAAACATGAAAATAATTCATGAAATAGTTTTTGAGTTAGTGCGTTAACATGAAGGATCAGTGGCGGCGATGATGATTCCATAATTACTCAGTTAATACGCTGCACTCTAACTTTTACTCTTTTTAGTCCTTATATCTTATCATTTCCTGTTCAATCATTTCAAATGATGAGATGCTTTTAATCTTTTTCTATACATATATTTTGTAAAGTTCTTTGAATTGCCTTGTTGTTTATTGAAACAACGAATAAATAGAATACCTACCAATAAATATTGGATTATTTCGCATCAAGCTGTTTATAAATGTGACATTTTGTGATCGAATTTTAGGGTGTATAGTCTTTATGTAAAAGCTGAATGAAGAGAATGAGGGTGCAGGAAAGATTGTGTGATTGATTGAAGTAACTCCTGTCAATCAGGGGTCGCCCACCCCTCAGTGATAGTTTACAGTAAATACTTAAGTACTCCAGCACAGGCCATTCATTTGATAACTACTTTCACTTTTATCTACACGATTGCTTGTTCTTGTATAGTAACAGCTTGGGTATGGTTTTAGTTACTCCAGCCATCAGTGGGGGTACGGGGGAGTCCGGCGGAGGAAGGAGACATGACAAACTCAGCAGGAAGAAATAAATGGGGATGAATAAAGTCAAACTGATAAAAGCGGAGGGAGAAAGCAGGAGAGAGGAGATGAAGGGACAAAGAGATAACGGAGGTGAAGGAGGAAGAAAGATGATGAGCCGGGGCTCGATAGGAAGAGGAGATAAAAGAGAAGGAGGAAAGAGAGAGGAGGAGATTAAGGGGGATTAGATGAATTGAAGTTGCTGTTTTTGACAGTGCAGAGGTTTCGTCTCTGGCTGCATGGATAACGAGCAGCACAGCGGAGGAAAGAGAGGAGGTCAAGGAGTGTTGAAGAGCGTACTGTCCATCTCCTCTGTGATGAAACTAATCACTTCCTGAGAGCTCAGCGGCGGGGACATATCTGTGACCACCTGCTACGCTCAACGACGGGCCCTTGCGCGATTCCTGAACTGTTCAGTCCCACCGCGTCCGGATCATAATTAGGCTTCTTCTTAGTGTTTGAACCTTTTGTTTTTACTGTTTTTAATAAACAACCTGAGTTTTTCTCACAGACAAATGTTATTCAGGTTTTGTAAATAGCTTCCACTAGTGGATAATAGTTGTATTTTGAAGCCAAAATCCCATATCCAATCATTATCTATCCCTGTCTTGTTAGGAACAGAATAAATAATTGCCGAAGATCGCCGGGGGAGGGGCTTAACTCCAATATGTATAATCTTCTGGTAGAGGAATCATCAGAAACATCTGTCTTGCAGAAGAACATTACCGCTGGACTCCCACGGGTCCAAACCATAAACATACAACCTAAGTCATACTTCAGTATAACCTTTCATGGGAATGTATATAACTCCAGATAAGCTTAACACATTCAACAGTGCCATAGCGGACGTACGTATTAAATGTAACGAAGAAAAAGGGTAGTCCTTTTCACTGTTTATGGAAATGCACTCACATAATTAAGTTCTGGGATGGAGTGCGAGAGTTCAGGCTCGTCTAGAGTTTGTTTTTTGGAAACCGAATTAAAGCGAGGCTCAACTTAGAAATACTAATGAGCAGAACAGATGGCGTTCCCAGGTTCAACTTCATCCTCATTATACATAACTGCCTATCCTGTTCAGGGTCACGGGGGCTAGAGCCTATCCCAGCTGACTTTGTGTGAGGACACGCGTGCTCATGGGTCACTGACAAGAACCCATGGCATTGGTCATGTAACGGTCCGTGTTTAGAAATGAGTTTAACATCTCATTGGTTTTATTTCAGCAAGTCATGCTACGGTAACCCAGTGTTTGAATCACAGATGGAACTCACACACACATACTAGAACACAGTCTGTGGAAGGAATTCTATGCCAAGGCCCAACAATCCATGTGATTAGGTCATCAGAACTATGACCCACCACCTGTTCACAGAGTCAGGTAAGGCTTGTTTACGTAGATTTGATAAGTCAAGTAGCATGTCAAAAAACAGCAGCTGTCGCAAACTATAACAATGTCTGGATTACCTCCAGTATTTAATGGGTTTGTGCTTTGATCAAACCCGACCCTTCAACCAAAGTTCGTCGGAACTGGGACCATTGAGTTCATCTTGTATAATCCGTCAGACTAGAAAAAGAAAATGCTCAGAGCAGCATTTTAGCTGTTCTCCGGAATGAACTCGATGTTGGACCTGGAACCTACCGGAGCCAAAACCTCAAGTCAGAGGGTCACAGCTCCAAATATTCCGATTACCACTGAAACCGGCTTTCAACTTTTACATCAGCTCTAGCTACTCTTCAGCCCCGATTTTCCAGACAACTTGGATGACAACCTCTATCACACTGCCCTCTTCTGCTCCGAGTCACCCACCACTTTGTCTGCTGGAAGGGTTGTAGAACCGGCGGGGCTGCGGTAGAACCCTGTCTCTATGGATCTGCTGTTCAGGGTTTTGGGTTTGGTCACGAGTGACAAAAACATGGTATGGAGAGGAAGAGCAAACGGCCACGTGGGGTAGCAACAACAACCTCTCCTTATACATGGAGAAAAACTAAGGAGGTGGTTGTTGCTTTCAGGAAAGGTCGCAGTGTTCAGGGTTAGGGTTAGGGTAATGCTGTTGGAAGAGTCGAGGGTATTATCTGATCTGGTCCATCAACACCACTAAGCTAAGCAAGAAAACCCAGCAGCGCTTCCATCTGTTGGGAGGTTCCGGAGCGTCCGTGCAAGATCTACCAGACTGTGTAAGTTTCTTCCCCAGGTCCATCAGTATTCTGGACCACATTCCCAATGCTTTGATATGTGGACGGCAGTGGCCAGGGATTGAACCACTGACCTCCAGATAAGTGGACAACCGCTCTACCAATTGAGTCACCAGTTACCAATTGGGATAAAACCCTGATCTCCTGATTGTAGGATGACCGCTCGACCCAATGAGCTAAAACCGCCCAGATGACCTTCGGCTGTCATCAACGGGATAAGATATTTTGAAATTTCTCTTTGCAGAAAGAAAAGTGACAAACAGAAAGCTTTGCTTCTCAGCGACGCCGGTTTCCTTCACGTTTGCTCATCACACATGAAGGCTGCTGCTGTGATGACTGGACTCCGGTTAGATGGCTGAATGCCAGATTAATTTCCAACATGAGAGACACGGTGAGCAAAGCAGGGATTTCAATGATTTCTTTTGCTGTTTTGAGGTCACACAGCTTTCTCTTTTTGTATTTGTTGAGACAAGGGGAAAGAAATTATCTGCTTAAATAGTCCATAAATGATTTAAACCCTGATCCTTTCGATGGTGAATAATCTTCTCGTAAACATGGTAGTTGTTGAAGATAAGCAAAAGTGAAACGCATGATTATTGCTCCTTATGCATAAAAAAACTCAAATATATGATCGTTACGACTGTAAATCTGTGGATTTAACCTTTTAGCTTGTCACCATGATGCAGCGGCGGCACAGGCGGTAGAGCAACAACTACTCTGCACAGCAGATTAAGACTGAGATGAACTGTCAGACGCAGCCAAGTTAAAGGAAATATTTAAAGAACAAAATGTGTACAACTATAGAATGTTTTTCACTCGCCCTCCCCCCCTCCCCCAGCGATTCCCTCTGCCTTCCCCATCTACCACGCCTGTGGCCTGTACACATGTTCTGTCACTATCTGTTATTATTCATTCAGATTTTACATGCAACATGCAGCAGGAGTATAGATTGAACAACGCTCCGTGTTTGTGCCTTGAGGCACCAATGCATACAGTAAGAACACGGATGAAGTGGAGTGTTGCCCTTATTCAGTGGCTCTTTCTCGCCCACTCACACGTACAAACATCACTTTAAATGCAGAGGCAAGCAAGACACAACATGAGCCTCACTGAGCAGAGATGTTAATGGAAACAACGCGAGTGTAACTCCAAAAATCAACAAACGCACTTTTGACTTGCTTTTGCTGAGGCTGCAGCTCAGAACCAAAGACCTTTCTCTCTCTCGCTCTCTCTCTCTCACAGACACACACACAATTGGTCTTTAATTATTAAAGGTATAACTTAAAGTTGAAGAATGATATTTCTACATTTTTCATACATTGAGATCGGAACCTCATTTCATTTTACAAAGAATCAGGGACTTTATTTCATCTTCTGTTACTGCCACTCACAGGGAAACCAGTTCAACATGAATGGCAGGTGATTACAGGATAGAATAAGACTCGTAAATGGAATAATATTTATCCCACAATGTATAGTCCTTTCTTACATTTCTCCACTAATTAATTCCAGGGGCTACAAAAAGTTAGTATCTACTGGTCCACTTACTTTCCAAACCTCATATATGGTCAGGATCTCTGGGCAGAGAGCCAGAGAATGAGTTCAAGGCTACAAGCAACTGAAATAATCTTCCTTCGTAGGGGGGGACCGGACTCGGACATCAGTAGGACGCTCGAAGTGGAGCCGCTGCTCCTTCACGACTAAAGGGGCCAGTTAATCTGGTTCTGGAGTCTTATCATGACAGGAAGGCTTGAATGACAGGCTAACTGGCTATATCTCATGTAGCCTGGAGGGAATGTCTCAGGATCCCTAAGGATGAGCTGGAGTGGTGTTTCTGGGGAGAGGCATACCCATCCTTTCCTATGCTACTGTATAGTCACCACAGACTTCATCATCATTGCTCCAACTGTATACAATGTGTTGATTTTTGCTGATCTTCTCTGTATCTATCTACATCGACATCTATTTCAAGTCTGTCCATCCTGGAAGAGGGACCCCCTCCTCTGTGTCTCTTCCTGAGGTTTCTTCCCTTTTTTCCCCTGTTAAAAAAAGTTTTTGGGGGCGCTGTTCCTGACATGGACCGAGGGTCTAAGGACAGAGGATGTCACATCATGTACAGATATTAAAGCCCATCGAGGCAAATTGTGATTTTGGGCTATACAAATAAAGTTGACTTGACCTCTTAGGTTGCTGCCACCGCAACCAGACAAAGGATACTTTACCTGTGTACTTACAGGTAATGTACACACTTCAGAATCAGTCTTGAATGTTTAGGGAATTAATTAACATCGTTCAAAACTTGCAGATGGGATATATTTCAGTGCAAACCCCATAAGCCAGTCCTCACTTCCTTCTGGAGGCTGAATTGATGATGAAGGGGAAGCAAGCAGATGGGATTTAAAATGAGACTAGACAACAGGATAGTACTTAAAAAATCACAGGAAAGATTTAGAAAAACAACATCATCCATCCATCCATCCATCCATCCATCGTTCTTCCAATATTCCGACCTGAGGGTCTGTATGGACGCTGTGGAGTTGTAACAGGGGCCCTGAACTGTTCCTCCAGCAGGAGAGGTAGTAACAGATTTGAATCTGACATCTGGATAAAGGTAGAGAGACAGAATAGTCAAATAGAGTTTTGTCGATATACTTGGCCCAGAACCAGTTAGTATCAGTTAGCAGCTAAAAAAATAGACAGAAAAGGTCTTCATACATGGGACACAGCATTACGACCCCTTCACCTTTAAGCAGAAGGCGAGACCAGACGAAGCTGCTGTGCCTCCTCTGCTTGAATTCTGGCTAGTCCAACCACTTGATGGCGTTGTAGAGATGTGTCTTTGCAGCATGATGATATGGACTGAGCACACGCAGACACACAATCCCTCTGTTACCAACACACACCTGAACACAGATCTGCATTCACATTTAATTAACCCACCCTAATGCTCATCATGCATTCAAGAGATGACATGGCGAAGCAGCTACGAGTGGAGTGCACATCGGCGGTGCTGATACACGCCAGCAAATCTTACAAAGAAGATAATCAAAGGCAAAGTGCTCCCAAACACGCGCTCACCAACAGAACCCTCTCCAGTCGGCATGGACACCGAGAGCTTTAGTCCTCCAGTCAATCAGTCTCTCAAAAAGACCAATTGTCAGTTAAGTACACCGCACTAGGCTGCTGTCAGAGACAAGACTGCGTCAGATCTTCAAACTACCAGAGGAAACAAACAACAGGAGTTTGAAATGATAGTTGTATTCATTGACGCAAAATTATTCTAGAATACCATCTGGGTGTGAGAGAAAAAAGATCTGTGCCCTCTTTTAAAACTAAATCCTAAAAAGGACCAAACTGCATTACTAAGGACTGGTTCCAGCAGGACTAGAACCCTCCCTTGCCACCATCTTCTGAAATGTTATATGCACACCATACGACCTCTGGCTGTGACATAATCCTTAGGTTTTATTAAAACCTTGCATTGTGCACAGTTAAAAAAAAACTAGGTAGAAATCCGATTATTGGCCCAATAAGAAGAACAAGTTAAAGAGTTCATCAGAAACAGGAAGTATACTCCTGGGCCTCACCAAAACGTGAGCCAAAATCAACAGAAACTCCAGAAGATGATTGAAATCCCAAAGCTGTTTCTAAGGTTCTGGGACGTCACAGATCCATTATCTACACGTGGAGAGGAAATGGAACAATAGTGAACAATGACAGAAGTGGAACACCTTCTCAAATTCCTCAAAGAGCACGCTGAAGGTTCATTCAGGAAGTCAAAGTACACTCAAAGAGAACATCCAAGGACCTGCAGGCTTAGATGTTCAGAGGTCATGAGGTCATGGCTCTGCTTTTCCAAAGACACTGCCACTGCTGACCCAGAAGGACATTAAGGCTATCTGGCTCCATCAGGTGGAAACCGAACGCAGCATTCCACTAAACGAACGTCAGACCTACGGTCAACATGGAAGTGGCAGTGTAATGGAGTGGAGATGATCTGCTGCTTCAGGAGCAGGACGACTCGCCGTCATTGAGGGAAACATGCAAACTTCTGAAAGAGAATGTCAGGTCATCAACATCAGCATGTTAAGAACAACTGGGCAATGCAGCACTTCTACACGGAGGTGAGCTTACTGGAATAACACTTTTACTCGACATGTACTGACTTGGAAGGTCACGCGGTCTGATGGAAACACATGAAGTGATAAGGAACTGTTGCCCATTCGTCCAGATGTAACATTAAAGAAACATCGAGGTACGTGGGTAACAGAGGTCAGTTCCAGTGGTCAGGTTTATGTCCCAGTGAGTGAGATACCAGTGGCCGGAAGACAGTCGAGATAGAGACCGATAGAGAGACATCTGAAAAACAGACACACACAGAATCGCAGAAAGGGCACTGGTATACTTCATCCAGTGTGGCTGTGGCGATGGCTTTGAACTGGCCACTTTTAACCTATGCTGATCTTTAGTGCTCTGGATGCTCCAGTGAGGAGCCTGTAGGCTGGCATCTCCCACCAGTTCAATGGCTTGCTGAACATGCCAACGCTGAGCAGTTCCCATAATGGTTGCAGAACATAATGTAAAGGTTTTAGAGTTCCTGGAATTAGCAGTGGTATCGACTGACTCAGTCACCCTCGGCTGTTTTTTTTTGCTGCTGAGGATCGATTGAGGAAGCAAGACTACAATGATGCCGGGTTAGACGTTCCATTTCCACCAGGTTCAGACCAGATAAAAAATGTGTTTTCAACAAGCTGTAAGGCTGAGTTTCCACATGTCATGTCTGTTTACTTTATTTCATGACGTGACGGGAGCTGGTACCAGCCTGAACTGAATGGGCTCTCAGAAACCAGAGATCCCCGCTCCGATTTGACTCCGGCAAGAAACTCTAAGTCGAGCCTTTGAATACTCCACATTAACAACGTATTTCAAATTTGTATTACTCAAAGCTACTATAGTGTTATATTTCTCTACATTACATGGAATTGATTTATCTTCATGGATGTCACCACAATGGAATTTTAGCTGATGATTAACAAATAAGCTCATTGGTTATTTAAACTAAATCCTTGGCTAAATTAAATCACCCAAAACAAAACTTAAAATATATCCGCAACTATCAGGTGTATTTGTATGACCTTGGAGTCTACAGATAGGAAAGATCGAAAATAATTTATTTTCAGCGTCAGTAACATTGTACCCATTACTATGTGTGAGTAATATGTTATGTGTGTGAATAATATGTTACTGTGTATAAGTAACATGTCACTATGTGTGCAAAATTGTTTACCATGTGTGAGTAATCATTTACTCTTTGTGAGCAACATGATACCATGTCTGAGTAATCCGTTACAATACGTGAGTAATATGTTACCATGTGTGAGTAATCCATTACAATACGTGAGTTATAAGTTACCCTGTGTTAGTAATATGTTACTATGTGTGAGTAATCTCATACTCGATGAGAGTAATACGTTACTATCTGTGAGTAATCTGATATTATGTGTGAGTAATCTGATACTTTTTGTGTGTAATCTGATATTATGTGTAAGTATTATTTTATGCTGTGCCAGTAATTATACACTATGTACGTATAATATGTAACTATGTGTGAGTAATCTGATACTATGTATGAGTAATGCGATACCATGACGGAGTAATATGTTGCCATGTGTAAGTAGTCCTTTATCATGTGTGAGTAATATTCTACTCTGTGCACGTAATCTGGGAGTAACTACAAACAAAACTAATATTTATATCCTTGTATATATCTGATTTATTTCGATAAAAATGTTGTAACATCATTACAATACAGAAATACCTTGAAACAAAACAGTCAGTGAATTTGCTCATAAACTCTTTATAACTGCTGCATACATTTTTTTAGGAATACATCATAGTTCATAGTTCATTCTTGAAAAGGTTTTTGTGGGACAGGACCAGGAGGACTCTCCATTTGGACCAGTTGGATAGACAATGGACCCAAAATGTGACACAAATTTAAATTTGGCTACAAAATACCAGAAATGTCCACTAGAGGGAGTTACATGTACAAACTACAACCTCTGGCTGTGATATAAACCAATGTTTGTATTAATATCTAGCATTGTATGAATTAAAATAATTGCAAATGCTTGGCAGAAGCCAGGATGTTAAATTTGCTGCAAAACCATGACTTTTACTTTTCATCTTTCATTCATTCATTTAAATTCGTTTACAGCTCTAGGTGGTTTTCTTACTGTTCTCAATGTCTTCATAAATCAAAATGGGTTAAAGTTCCAGCACCCTGATCCAACCGGTCATCATTGGTTCCGTTCCCGAGGCAAAGACCTTTGGATCTGCTGGTGGAAGGATACTGGAAGAAGTGTGCGACTTCCAGGGGCGCTCCACAGTGTGCGACTCCAGTAGCCCAACAGTCGATAACGTTGTCTATCGTCTTTAACTGTGTTGAAGTAACATGTCAAAGAGAATAAAACCACAATCTGACTGGGAGCTGCCTGGGAGTTTTTTGCCTTTTTATGTGTAATTTCTCTGGGAATTAACGCCTGGCAGGACTCCGGACCTGAGCAACCATGGGGTCAGTCCCGGGAGAATTTCCCTCTACCGGGAGCTTCTTCTATCTCTGCGATCATCATATGGTGTGTTGCCAGGAAATATACCGAATGAACTTTGCAGAGAAGACAAGAAGAATACAAATCGTCGGAACAGAGGAAGAAAGGGCGGAATACTCCGTGAACTTAGAAATATCAGTCCCAACGACCGCCGTAAGCTACCTCCGCAACCGACTGTACTCCTCTAGATCCTACAGTCTATCTGCACGGAGGTGGCGTGTGCTTCAACGTCAATCGAAGGAACTGTTACAATGTCCTAGTCTGGGATAGAATAAGCCCCCTGACATCGAACTCTTGTCCATGCCTCTCCCTCTTTATTACTTACTCACGAGTTTCAAGTTGTTTTTCACTTTTGTTTACGTCCATCCAAGACCCAACGCATCGGCCGCTACACAGCGAATCGCTGACGTCACGCATAGGTTTCACCCGATCTGCCCTGATGTCCCGAAATTTAATACTGGAGATGTTTTTTTTAATCACTGCCAGTTAAACAAAACTTTGATGACTTGTGGACAGAATGTGTCTTTTTTCCGAGGCCGTTGAAGACACTAGTGAACTGTCACACACCAATTCATCCTATACTACCTTCTCCGTTGACTCAGAAAAAGGTGGTTACAAACCCAGACGAAAAGCCTTGGGTAATATAAGAACTTAAATCGATCCTTGATATAAAAAGAAATAGAACATCTTTACAGCAAATCCTCAGAAGAGACTGTTTCCACAGAAGTATGAAATGAAATGCGGTAGGCTAAAATAAAGTACACAGAAAAAATAGAGATGCGGTATAGTAGCGGTAATCATACAGCAGCCTGGCAAGGTGTTAAAACAATGGCCAAAAAAATACCACTTTAATCGACTTTGCGAAAACAACAAATTGACTTAATACTGATCCGAATATGCACGGAACTATCTCTTCTTTAGGGCCCAGACTCGGATCAAAGTCGCACATAACCCGCTCTTGTCAAATGGTAAGATGATAACTTCCTGGATCTTAATGTGTCTAAAACATGGAGTTAATAATTGATTTTATTTAGTAGAGTAATGACACATTTATAGCAAGCATTATTCATAATAAAAAGGTTGAAATTGATTCCCGGCTTAAGTTTGATGTAAACAAGGAACTGATCGTCAAACAAAGGGCAACAATGGATCCGTTTATTGTTGCAGCGCCATTATTTGTATGTTTGTGACACAATCCTATGTAACTTTTATCAATCTTTTATTGAAACTCTTCAACCTTTTCATTTACTTGATGGTTTCATGGATCGTCTGCAAGGAACCAAAACAGCCTGAACTGTAAAGTCAAATCTGCTCTGAGATTATTGGAGTTCAGCAGAGGGACCTGTGCTCCATTTGGGAAAAACCGTTGTCTGAGAATGCCCCAAAAATGATCAGCCAATCAGATCACGTTTGTTTGGCGGAACTCTCTCCGATGCCCTCAGGCTGACGTTACAACACCGCTGATGAAGAGGACAAGCTGTGACTCCAAGTTTATTCCTTGAGCAGAATTACTACTGCGACAAATCATCAGTGGGAGAAAACTAACCAGTAGGATATAACTAAAAGTAACCAGTCTCCACCTTGGTTTAATCCACTTCCCTGTTAGTGGGTGAATAACGACCCCCACCATCCAGGTGTATTTGCTCACTGGATTTATGTATTGTAACGATTTAAGTGATGTTTATTCATATTCCAGAAACACATTAAGGGACACTCTGACTCTTCTTATGAGACTGGTGGTGCTGATGTCGAAGAGAACCTCTGTAATGTGATGATCCGTGAGAGAAAAACAATCAGAGGTGGCTCTCAGAGAGAGAGAGAGAGACGGCAGAAGAGATATCACTGCTGTGTAGAAATATAAGATGTGATCAACAAAGCGCCAACTGGATCATTAACATGCAAACTGGGCATCTAATCCTTTCAGAAAAATACATCTGGGTGGGCTCCAGGTCAAGCGCTCTTAAAGTGAGACTTGTTCATGCACAGTCTCATGCATGAGCTGTGTGACTCCAGAATAATTGTCATGAATTCTTAATGAGGTTTCGTTTTCTGAGCCGTTAGAATTTAAACATTATGAGACCATTTCTTAAAAATGTTGCTCCCAGATTTCAATATTTGAAAACCAGAGGGTCGTAGTAGCGCGGAGGTTATTACCAAGTACTTAAGGCACCATTTGTTTTTACATAGTCATATCATCAATCACTCTTTCGCAGGAGTTCAGCTCTGTCCTAGCGCTCATGGATATAGAACATAACCCAGAGTGTTCCTCATGAGTCTCTGCTGATCAGTGGGTATGACCTCACAGCGGGAGACAACAGCCACAGATGGACACCAAAGGACAATGTAACCAGATAAAACTACTGACAGATGACTGCAACGCATGTTTTCATCCCAGAACCAAAGATAGGTTTGACCTGAGCAGCCGTAACATTATAACCACCAGCCTAATATTGCGTAGGTCCTCCTTTTGCCACCAAAACAGCTCAAACCCATCGAAGAATAGACTTCCGGAGGTCTGTTCTGGTATCTGGTACCGAGACGTCAGCAGGCGATCCTTTAAGTTCTGGAAGTTTTAAGGTGGTGCCTCCATGGATCAGCATAGCATAGCACACCATAGGAGGCTATGCTCAAATTAAATGATTACTTATCTGAAAAATCTAAAGTGGAAAGACCAGACTTGTTAGCAGATTAAATTCCTGGCAGCCTCATCAGAAAGCTTCTATATTCGTTGGTAAGAGTAAGCCTCTGCGGTGAATCACACTCAGTCAACCAGCAGCGGCATCAGACGACGGTGATAGTTTAAAATGATGGAAGGGATTACCCAATATTTCAACTGATTCCATTTTGTCCTTCTTGCAACGTCTTAATAGTTTATGGATATAACTATATTTTGTCTGTATTCATTATTCAGAGAAAATAATACTGGCACCTTTTACCTTTTAGCCTTTTTTGGTTAAGTTGAGGGTTTAATACAGATGGTAGCTTTTCTGTTAACTGTTTTTCTATTTTCAGCTGTGAGATTAAAAAAAAGAAAAAAGGAAAAAAGCCTTTGGCTGATCGAATAAAAACATTTTCCACATTATGCTGCTAAAAAGAAGAATATCTGTCACGCACATAAGTTGAAAGAAGCAGTGTTTGTGGAATCAGAGGACATTCAGCACGAGGCCACGGCAGCGCATTTGGATCCGTCCTTGAAAAATTGGATTTCAAATTTTGGGTATTCTTCTTTGGGTTTTGATTTTGGTGTCATTCAAATACACTGGGGCCCTGATTTAAATGAAAAGCACTATAGCCTGTTATGCAGCACAGTGAAGGTCACTCTCACTGTTTCCACTCTGAATAGCATTAAAGATCTCGCTCGCCCTCAACCTCTTTCTAAAGTTGCTCCCCCGACAGCCAGATTTGTTTTAAGACCAGAAAAAAAAAAATTTCCGAGCAAAAAAAAAGGTTCTTGGAAAAATTATCTGTAAATAAAAGAGATGTGTGAACGTGTGAGTACGCAATGGGAGGTTGCATACTCCGTGCATTTGCCACACACACATGCACACACGCATATGCGAACACAGACACACACAAACACACGCAAACACATACACGCACAAACACAGACACACACAAACACAGACACACACAAACACAGACACACGCAAACACAGACACATGCAAACGCATACATTCAGACTCAGTCACAGACACATGCACACAGACAAACACACACACACATGCTTAAACAGACAAATGCACACGAACACAGACACGCACGCACACATGGCCACACACGTACACACAAACCCACACATACAAGGAAACAAAGGCCAGGGCTGTTACCATAGCACAGCTATGATAATTTTCGTGCCACCATTCACTATTGAGGTTGGGAAGGTGTGAGAATAATATAAGAGCCCCAATGGAAGGTTGGGACATAAGTGTGTGTGTGTGAGTGTGTGTGTGTGTGTGTGTGTTTGTTACTGTGAGAGTGAGAGGAAGGGAAAGAAATAGAGTTCCAACTGGTGGGTAATTGTCCTGAGGAGACAGAAAGTCCCATTAGCCTTCTGTCAAAAAGAAAAGTAGCTCCCTCCACACTGGGTTCTGATAAAGATCTGTGTGTGTGTGTGTGTACGTGTGTGTGTGTGTGTGTGTGTGTGTGTTTGTGTATGTGCTTGAGGGAGAGGGCAGGGGAAAAGGAGAGAATTTACACAGCCTGTTCATTGCAGAGCTGGTGGGTCTTTATGCGGGCCCACCGGTGTGCAGACACACTGAGGAGGTGTAATGAGAAGTCTGAGCTGTCGGACCTCTAAGATGGCAGTGGAGGTAGTGAGAGAGGTGACTATGATATCTTTTAAATCATGAAATGCCAGAAAGGGATGTGTATTTATGTGGAAGTAATTTATAGACAGCCCTCTATGGAGTAACTTAAAGAGCAGCTAGTAGCGCTCGTCTTTAAAATGTCTTCTCGTTGGGGGAGCGAGGTGAGATACAGGAAGTCCTTACGCTTTGAAGCAGGAAGGGGAACCACTAGATGAAGCGCTGTGGGACGGGGAAGGCAAACAAAGGGTTTTTGTCCTCTTTGTGTACTAAGTGGCATAAACACTCCACACTGCTGTGTTATATTCACACGTCCTCAGAAGAGAGGGGATTGTGAAAAAAGATGGGAGGGATGTGCAGCCTTCTTTGGTGCGTGTTAATTCCCGATTGCCTTCACGTGTCAAGACGTCAGACATCTGCGTACGGATGATGTCAGGCTGCTCTGATGTCTCTTCTCTCCTTCATTTATTTTTTTACGATAAAAACTGGTATTGAATTAAGCTGGGGTCAGAGGTCAAACGGCTTGTGGTAAAAATAACCCATGAGATTTCCCCCCCTTTGAGTTCTAGTGATTGATGGCAGCGATACCTGAGGAGTGATTGTCATCGACAGCCTTTTTTAACAGCTTTTGTTTTGTGTTATTCTCTACGACTGAAGTCAGTATGCGCCATGTTGATGAAGAGTTTCTTTCAGCAGATATAAAGCACCTTGTTTACTGTAGCTTTGGGTTCTGCGCATGTTTGGGTCAGTATTAACTTTATTCGTTGTTTTCGCAATGTTGATTAAAGTTTTATTCCTAGCCACATGACCATAGGACCTGGAAGTTAAGCGAAGCTACACGGCTAATCAAAATATCCTGAAACGTTTGCGTATTATATCTGTTTTTTTTCACTAAATGAAGCCATAAAAAAAGTGATTCCGGGGATGCATCACTTTTAAGTGTCCTTCCCAAACTCTTCCGTTTACTTGTGGCTTTTGCAGAAACCTGTTGTGACCTCGATGAAGATGTTTTCTTCATTTGCAGCATGCACATGTTGTAAAAGAGATGAATGCAGTGCGTTTTAATTTCTCTCAGGATATTCAGCCGTCATGGACGGAGAACACCGGAGAGATGTTCCATCACACATACGTTTTTTGCCACCATCATCATCAGAGTTCATCATCATCCTACATTAGCATACCGCGCTAAAGCGTTTGAAAAAGAGAATCTCTAATCAGTTGTCTCTGGATGTTTGTACTGATCCCTTTGGCGTTTCAGTTTGATTTGCATGACATTTTACCCGGAGGAAGATTTTAGCACATCCTACAGATACACTTGGCGACGTTAAGCTGGGCTCACACTGTACAAATCAAACGTTTGCTGAACGTCACGATATGAGTGTTCGCACTGTACGACCGCACTGTTCATTCACTCATTCAGTATTAAAGCATGTGAGGACTTACTTCATAGAATTATTTAAGTTGATACAACTAAAAAGTCGAATAGGGGTCAAAAAGTTTTTCAAAAACCAGCTTGGGCAAAAAGTTGTGCTAATCTAATAAAAATGACCTCTTTTTTTCTGTTTAAAAACATATTTGACCAAATTATTTGTCATTTTATGGTAAATCTAGAGTGGCTAATATATTATATTAATAAATGCCCCAAAGAAATATGTGCAAAGAAATAATCTTTCCAGTTTTCTTCAGTCTCAGATTCAGTTTAGAGCAGATAATGAAACAAGATGCTGAACACATGAAGAGAATGAGGAAGAGGAAGCAACAAAGCAGGAGGTGAGTTGGGTTCTGACCTTTGGTGGAGGTTAGACCTCTCTTAGTGCTTTTTCTACGTGGCGCAGTAATTACATTACTCTTAACATTCCTACACAACAACGCAGCAGGATGGTGAAACAGCATTTTACTGCACAGTCAGCACTTTGACTTTGATACTTAAGAACATTTTGCTGATAGTACATACATACTTTTAAATAAGAAAGGTTCCAAATGAAAGTGTCTGACTTGTAATGGAATATTTTTCACAAATTGGTAGTGGTGCAACTTTTACACAGGTAAAAAAAAAAAACGGACCTCAAACACTGAGAAGTGTGGAACGGATAGTCTTTAGGAGGGTTTATGTAACCACGGTGAAGATAAATAAGTGAACTTTCAATTTGGCTTAGAAATCCAATAGTTTTCTTTCAGCTTTGAGGCCGAAGATCCACCGGGCTAGAGAGAGAGAGAGAGAGAGAGAGAGAGAGAGAGACCACACCAGAGTTATCTGGAGTCCTCTCTCTCAACTCATTCATATCCCAGTGGAGTACTGCATATTGTTTTAGAGGTCTGCCCTGGAGAAGATGTCCAACCTTAGTCTAAATGAGAAGAAAGGTTTCCATGGAAACCATATAAAACGAAGAGAAGAAGAAGAAGCCTTTTGTTTTTCACACACAATCATACAAGCAGTACAATGTAGCGAAACTGGGTCACTGCATTTAACCCCTCCCTGAGGAGCAGGGAACAATAGCTACAGTTCTGGAGATGTTCTGACCCCGCCATGATCATTTGATCTCTGTCAAAGTGTCCCAGTGATCATCTCGCTTGTCTACTTTTAGTGCTTCCAACATCGACTTTAGGACAAAATGTTCCCTTGTTGCCTAATTTATCCCACCCGCCAACAGGTAACCATGGTAATCAATGTGATTGTGACTCCACCTGTCAGTGGTTATAATGTTATGCCCCAATGTATAGTTTACCAGATGTACACCATACAAAAAATAACTGATGGACAGAACCCCTTACGACTGTATGCGCCGTCATCTTTATGTCAGGGGATCCTAAGAGAGGAGGGAGTGGGACATAAAAGCCAGCTGTGATGTCACATGTCACATATCCTAAAGCCCCGGGGGGTGACAAGTGTCACGTGAAAATGTGTACCCAACACAGAATGGAACAAATAAACACGAGGAGAGGATCCCAGACACCGATACCAGACTGTTAATGGAAAATCTGTATACAACCCATTACACACACACACACACACAAAAAAACGCACACACACAGAGATAGCCTATTCCTCCTCTCTCTAATGGAGCTGGACCCCTGAGAAGACAACCAGACCACACATCAATGGTCATTACCCACAAGGCAGCTCACCGAGGCCGTGAGGCTTCCTGCAGGCCACCCCACTTTTCCTTTCACCTCGCATCCATCAAGCACCAAACAGGTACAAACGTCTCCCTGTGTTTCTTCAACATCTCTCTGTCTCTCTCTCTCTTTACCTGCTGTCACTCCCCTCGACGTCTCTTCCTGCCTGAAACAACCTCAGACTCCTTCATCCTGTTTGACCGGGGAATTCATCAGCTCCTGTCACTGAGTACCTTCTGTTTGGGTTGCTCAAAGAGAGGGTTCATGGTTGGCGTGATATGTCCCCTGTCTGTCGCCGTGGCAGATAGGTAGGATTCCATTAACCCTTGTATGGTGTTCGGGTCTGTGGGACCCGTTTTCATTTTTTAATCAAAAGAAAAATGATACGATTAATTATTTTTTCAAACTCAGACTGATTGGCCTTGGCTTATATTCTGTAAAGAACATATATCAGAACACATTTTCAATGACCACACACTGTACGCCCCCCATACACACACATTTATATTACATACGGTAATATGTTGCACAAGCTGGGACAGAAGCTCCTAAAGAACAAGCTGACCATGGTGGGAACGATATTGGAAAAACAAGTCCGAGCTCCCACCCCGACTGCCGACTACAAAGAACAGGCCTGTCAAGTCTCCCTGGTATCCTACGTGCCGAAGAAAGGCCAGAATGATGTACTCATGAGTAAACGGCACACGGCTGGGAGAATCTGTGGCCAGAAGCATCAAAACCAGAGATCTTCATAGATTATGATGCTACAAAAGTAGGGGTGGACAACATGGACTAGCTGGTGACTGCCTACAGCTGCAAGAGGAGGACCCTACGCTGGCCCCTGGTGACATTCTTTGACATATCATCTGGATGGCACTGAACCCAGAGTGGAACAGAGGGAAGCTCCAGAGGAGACGCCTCTTTCTCGAGGAAGTGGGAAAGGAACCGGTGAAACCTCATATCTACAGAATACAGCTTGTTCCAAGAACCCCGGCCTCTGCAGCCATCATGAAGAGGATTCGGGAGTGGAATGCTGGTGACCCATCCTGCAGGACCTGCAGGGCCACCATCTGCAGAGCCTGAAGAAAGTGTGTGATGCTGTTGCGGTTTATGTCTGACACTCATGCCTTGCGAGAGAGAGAGGGTGTTAGTAAAAATCCTGATCTTTTCATTGTTCTAGTTTGCAGCCAGCAGCAATAAAAAGAAGCGCTGCCAAGTGTGTGGACCGAGGATGGAGAGACAAACACAATAATCTAGTACAAGAAGTACATATACAACACACACACAGTAAAACTCGGCCCCTCGTGTGTCGTATAGGCTGCCATGGTTACTGTATGCGTTCAGCTTTTTGTGTAAATAAAAAAAAAAACATCAATAGTTATGAAAAAAATTGCTTCATTTGTAAATTTGTTCAGATTCTTTCCTCATATCTTGATTTTAATTGATTTTCTTTCTTTTTTTTTATTACAGGTTATTAAAAAACAAACAAAAAAGGAGCAGCACTTTCATTCATAAATGTGATTTAACAAAGGTAAAGGCTAAATATTAACCATATATGCTGTTTATATTGCTTGTAATTGGGATAAAGTAAACGTCTGTTGAGTATTTTAACATAGACTTGTTTGTTGAATAAAAAAACCCAAAAATGCAGTGATTCCACCAGACCCGGGAAACACAGGCTGAATATCTAAAACACCCTAACCCTAACCCTAACACCCAAGGGTTATTCAACCTTTATTATTCCTTTATTCAACCAGGCCCTCTCCCCTTAAACAACTCACATGATGAACTCACAGATAATCAAGACAACTTCAAAATTACTACCTTCATTGACCTAATTGAGACGTAGACCTGGAGTGATTTAGGAGATAAGTCTGTTATATTTTTATTATCTCCGTAATTGTCGGGCCATAATTTCTCCAGCGTTTGTAAATTTAGTCCAAATGTGGGTCGCATTAATGGACTTGCAGAGCTCTAACGTGTATGTGGATTATATTTTACTGTTATAGTTCATTTTTTACTCACTAGGGGGAACTTTTATTATGAAAAACACTGTTTTTCAGTCATAACTTCTTAATAGTTGGACCGATTTTGTACAGATTTGGCTCAAATCAATGAATTAGCTTAGATCCGTCTTGTATATGGATTATATTTTACTCTTATAGTTAATTTTTTACTCACTAGGGGGAACTTTTATTACGAAAACACTGTTTTTCAGTTATAACTTCTAAATAGTTGGACCAATTTATTCCAGATTTGGCTGAAATCAAGGAATTAGCATAGATCCATCTTGCATACGGATTATATTTTAATCTTATAGTTAATTTTTAACTCACTAGGGGGAACTTTTATTACGAAAAACACTGTTTTTCAGTTATAACTTCTTAATAGTTGGACCGATTTAGTCCAGATTTGGCTCAGATCAATGAAGTAGCATAGATCCATCTTGGATACGGATTATATTTTACTCTTACAGTTCATATTTTACTCACTAGGGAGAGCTTCATTACGAAAAACACAGTTTTTCCGACAAAAACCTCATTTCATTTGAGGAGTTCAATCAGGGGGATTGCTTATACAATGCAGGGGATTGGGGTCTATACAGGGACAAATTCTTTGTCATTTTGCAGGAGAAATGTTTGTGTATGATCGTCAGGTCATAAGGTTAAGACGGTTACTGAGGCACAACAATAAATCAAAGTTATTAATAGCCTTTCAGACTGATGGGAGCTGAGGCCCCCCGTAGCTGTAATCCTAGAATCACTGCTGCCGTATCCTGTAGAATCACATCAACACAGATGTATTCCTTCCCTTCAGGCTGCAAAACCCTGTTTGTTGCCTCCTCACACGACATCTCCTTTATTTTCTACCCAGAATGTTAAGAAGTTTGCCGGAAGGACTCACCCTGAGTGAAGATGAATAATCTACGGTGGCCCACAGGGGACAGTAGCTGCATCCAGAATATAAAGAAGGATTTACCTGCAGCTCTGTCTCCTGTGTTTCAGTCTTCAAGTCAGTCTGTGAAAATTCCATTTGTTGTTTTTCCCCACCAGCATTCTAACTTTGGACAGGGTAAATTTAATACCAGTTTATGAAGTGAAATAATAAATGAAAGAGGAGAGATGCAAAGGAATCATAGCAGCCTGAATTAAAATTGTATTTATAGAAGTCTCATCATCATAAATCATATTTATCATTTATAAAAATGTATCTTGTCTTATCTTATGTCATCTTATCTAATCGTATCTTACATTGTATTACATTTTATCTTATCTTATCATATCCTGGATTATTTTATTTTATATTATCTCATCATATCTTACCCTGACTTATCTTATCCGGTCTTATCTTACCCTGACTTATCTTACCCTGACTTATCTTATCCTGTCTTATCTTACCCTGACTTATCTTACCCTGACTTATCTTACCCTGACTTATCTTATCCTGTCTTATCTTACCCTGACTTATCTTA